>VDFB02169723.1:0-19374 GCA_007258455.2 Sequoia sempervirens | reverse complement strand
GATGTGTAAAAGATCAAAGATGTGAAGATGAAAGGTGTATGATATATGGGTGAGAATGGAAGTTTTGAATTTGTATTGAAAATCTTGATGTGATGCTAGGTACTTTGGGTTTGCTTTGATTGATGTTTGTTTGATGTTTAGACTTTGAATTCTATCTTTTGAATGTTGATGTTTGAGCAAGAGATATCCCCAAGATGTTTGAATGATGATCTAAAAAAGATAACTAATGCTCATAAAGGATAATTTGATTTAGGAGTGAGAATAGGATGTGTCTACTCACAAGCTAACCAAAAGATAATCCAAATTAGTGATGGGAGAAGGATGCATCTATCCACGATTAATTTGAACAAAGTGATAATTCAACTAAGCATGTGCAAAAGGATTCATTCACACACAATTGAGTTGAACAAGTTTGATGTTTGATGTTTGAAGAATTCAAAGTCTCATGTTTGAAAGGTTTTGATGTCTACCAAAGGAGCCTAGCATAGTTGTGTCAAGATTTTCTCAAAATGTTGGTGAGATGTTTATGGTTGATGATGTTTTTGATGGATGTATGTTTGTTTTGATCTTAGAATGACCCTAGTTTAGACTTTTGCTTAACAAGACCAAGGTATTGAAGAACGTGTTATGCCCTAAGCAAGGTATCCAATCCCTTGAAACAATCTTGGATTTTGTGTGTAGTAAAATGAATATAAAGTGGGGTTGTCCCTTGAAGCATGTCTATAGAAATTAGCCAACAACTTTTCTCTAAAATCATATAACCTTTTGAGTCTTTGTTGATGTTGTTTTGGGCTAAGTTTCTTTTTCTTGGGTTTTTGTATTTTGACCTTGCGAGAAATCATTGAAAAGACATGTGTGGGGCTCAATTGCTTATCTTTGCTTTTAATGACTTCTTTTTACCAAATACACTTTCTTGATTATGTTTCAAACTAAAGATGTCCTATGTCAAAATTCCTTTTCTTCCCACAAAGTGTTGTGTGGGAATTCCAAGAAATTGAGGCAAAGGGATTTCCTAGGTTAACCCTAGTTAGAGCAAATGACGATATAAATTCAAGTGATGAGAAACCTCTAAGGACATAATCCCAAGGGAAGGCAACAACACTTAAATTTGTCAAAAGGTATTTGCTCTATCAAAAGGGGTTTGAAATTTGCATGATCATGTTTAAGTGTTTGTTTGCAAAATGTTTTCGAATACACACTGTGTTTTCAAACAAAGAACAATTACAAGTCCTATGGATGTGATAGACAATGTTTGTTGAGTCCCCACTTGGACAAGTCCAGCTACGCCTACTTTTAGCGGATGGTTAGATGCTTGACCCCACCTGGCTCCTCCACGGCACTCACTTATACGGGGCAGCCAAGCACCAACACCCATGAAACTCCCATGGCATGCTTTCCATCTCTACTAAAAGCCGTAAAATTGTGGGGCGGCTTCAGAACGACCGTTCTTGCACCAACAAACAGATTAAGGATTTTGGCAAATTCTAACACATAGGTTCTAGTAAGGACTTTCCGTTCGTAGGAGTTGACCCAACGTGGCAAGAGTCCCCTTTCGGATCCATCTTGTCGGAGCCAACCGCGTGATTATGGCGTTTAACCAAAATCCTCATTTATATCCCGGCTGGAAATACTCTTGGCTTTAGAGTGTTACCGGTTGAGTCGTCGCTTGGGTGAGTACTTTTTCCCCAAGGCAGGCCCTCTAAGATAAACAAAAGCGAGCAAAGACACAATCCGTAACTCGATCGATCTTTGATGGCACAAAGAACGAGAATGTACGCGAAAATGCCCCTACTCACACTCGCACAAGATGTTCAATTTTTAAACCCAAAATGAAGTGTTTTAAAGCAATAAAATGTATTTTGAGTGTTTCTCTTGCACCCTAGATCGCACGAAGCGCAAGGGGAGAGGATACGCACTCAAAAGACAAAATAACACAATCAAGCACTTGTTCGTTTTAGCCTCAAAGCAATGATGACTTCATTTTAAGCACCAAAATCAAGTGTGAAGTTTGCCTTGTTCAATTTTAAACCAAAACGAAATCTAGTAAGTTTGTTCTAAGGTTCGTTTTAAGCCCTTTGCAATGAAAATGAAATTGTTCGTTTTAGCCCCAATTGAAAACTAATGTTCTAAAACGAAAAGGAAAACAATTTCGTGAAGTGTTGATCAAACACTTAAAGTGTTAAAGAACACATTGTGTTTTCAAAAAAACATTTCCCTCCTTTCGTGAAGTAGTATTGATCAAAAAATTCAAAGTGTTAAAAAACACAATGTGTTTTCAAACAAGAATCCTCCTCCTCTTTTGCTTTGCATCTTTTCGCCTTTGTTCGTTTGTACCTTCGCTTGTACCTTCGTTTGCTTTTGTACCTTGCCTTTGTTCGCTTTTTTGGTACCTATCAATCAAAAGAACAAATCATGTGAGATTTTAAAAACATTAAATGTCTTTTGATTATTAACTCCAAACAATAGCATGATATAAAAAGAAAACCAATGATAATAAAAGAAATATTTAAAAGTGACTTTTTGCTTTGATAGTAATGTCATTGAAAAAAAAACAAAAAAATCACACTTGTTAGATCCATTTCTTCCCTTATCAATCAATCACAAAGAGTAAGTCTTTCACCATAAATTTCAAATTTAACTATGGTCACCAAGATGAGAAATGATTTATGATAGAAAACTTTAATAAATCATATCAATGGATTAACTTAAAAAGAACAACTCTTTCAAAGCATCATCTTAATCAAACATTGACCATTTCAAAAATAACCCAACTTTTGTAAGTTCATAAATTTTGCATGTTTCAAAACGAAACTAATGGTGAAACGTGATGGATTGATAAATTTCCTGCGCCAAACTGTTAGCTAGAATAATAAATCAGTCTAATCTCTAAAACAAGTTTTCTAAACTCATCACAAAGACTTGAAGGCTACGTAGATTCTCCAGTCTGTCATAGATGCCATTCAATCATCATTCCCTGCACAGATATTTATTAGTGATAGCAATCACATTAAAAGCGCTAGACAAACAAGCATATCATGAATCTTTTTACTGCGCCTACCATGACTCCATTTAATATATTTGTTTGCTGTGCTCCTTACAACTGTCCCTTACAAGCATTCAACAAAGCAGATTACAACTGGCAAGTAAGATCACAAAGACAAATAAGCGCGCCCAAAGTCTTTTAAGGATTTTTCAAATTTCTATCATTTGGTGAGTATTTGCTGGTGAAAGCGCCTCACTTGGTCAATAAGAATTGACAGATCAATAAATTCCCAGCGTAACATTAATGGCGAGATTCCTACAAGAGGATTCACAGAAATCTGATAGCAAAACAAGTTGCTAAATAAAACAAACACAAAGACTATTAGAGTTGCCTCTCAGTACCTGCATAAACCAAAAACCCAGATCCTATATGCAGAGAAGACAGAAAGAAAACATCTGTAAATCCTGAACCAGACAGATACATGCAGTTAAAGATATCAGAAGATTCCAATCAAATTTCAGCAGGTGGTGATGCATGCGTAGAACAAACGTTTGTATCCCACAATGAATTCTTCTACATGTGCGAGGCCTTTTTATCTCCAGATCCGCACGGTTCTTTCTTGATAGGTTAGCACAGCATCATTTGAATTCCAATCCACGGGACCTACAACGATGACCATTTTTGTCACATCTGCTGGGAAGCAGCAAGAAAATCTCCACTTGCGCGTTGTCCTTGCTATTGTGAGAAGCCGATGGGGGAGATCCAGATTTCAAATATTAGCTATCCAAATGAACTTTAAGAATGCACAGCAAAGTATTATAACACGTTAGCTATCTGTCGATTGATTGGCACCCGTCCTTACCCCTTCATGCGTACATAAACACATTCATATCGAACAGAAAAGAAGATTCAAATATCTGAAGCACATAGATTAGTGTACTTAGTGAAAGATAATTAGAGCCAGAGCGTAGGTGCTAAAAAAGAATAGACTGGAAAAAGACATCTTACAAACTTTGAAGTTGTCCTAGCATTTAACATCAGCGAAAGATAACAGAGCGAAAGATTGAAATAACATCATCTACGCAAACAGAGAACAGAGAGCCTTCAGTGTACTTCATGGACATGGCATGTGAACTGGTTGGAAAAATGCCTTGTGGACTGTTTAACAGACAAGGCGCGTGCCCTGTTGGACAGTCCTGACAGAGATATGGTCTTTATGGAATGCGATGATTACAAGATATGCGCAAAATGGATTTGTCAAACGAGCTTTAGAATATTTTAAGTGAATGCAACCATCAGGTGTGTGACTGAATTCTACAGCCGCCCTAGCATCCTTCCTAGCTGCATACAGATGAGAGCTTTGTAACAGGGTATGGACGTCCAACAAGGTACTGTATGAAAAGTGATTTTATGGAATATGATGAATGCAGGATATGAACGTATGAAGGTGCTGGTGTGGTGGTGAAGTTAGAGACCTCGATGCATTCTGGTAATGATTCTAATGGAAACAGAGAGATAAAAAGATTCAACATAAACGTGTGACAGAGACTCAATGCATATTCAACGAAAACCAAACTGTTATCTTACGTTTAGTAACTAAATGTTACTCCTCAAATGCATACAGAAATAACGACATATCATTCCTATTGCATTCGTTTTGAAAAAGGCAGAGTGATGGCAAAAACCATAAATTCACCTCAAGAAAATTTAGAAGAGACTTAGTTCTATCTTAGTAATTGCAATATGACCCATCTTAGTGTGAGATAAAAATCATTCTAACTAAGATGCAAAATCTGGAAAAACAAGCAGCATGTTAGATGATGAAACTTTCAAACAAACATAGACGGTGCCCTCCTTCTAGCGCCAAATGTGAGGTACCTTTTAAAATCTGCAAACTAAACTTCAAACAATGGGTTAGTATCAACAAATCCTTCAAAATACCCCTATGAAATACATTGCAAATGTTCCAAAATGCCACAAAGATAAAAGAAAACTAAATGCATAATGAAAACATTCAACAACTACCTATTCCATAGTTGGATTGGTGTCACTTGTGCTAGTGACCCTTTCCCAATCCTTGATAAAAGCTCAAATTGAAAATGCTATGAAGATGGTGGAGTGATGATGAACAAGATTAAATCTCAAGTGAAGAGAGTAACCTTGCATGAAATTGTGAAGATTGTGAAGGATTTGCTTGAGGATGATGCACCTATTTAAAGATTTTCAAAATGCCAAATGTTGAAGAGGGACCAATGTGGGATCAAAAACAAGCCAATGATTGAGGACACTTGTCACCATGTGATTAGTTAATGTGTGTGCAAGATTTGGGAAGAGTGCCCAAGAGGGGGAACTTTTGAATTCAAATTTGCAATAAATTTTGAGAGGGGGACAAGAAAGAAGAGCAATAAATGCCCTGTTTGACTTGTCATTGTTGAGGGAAAATGATTGTTTTAATAAATCAATAAAATTGATTTATTGTGCAAGTGGGATGGGATTAGCCTTAGATTAGGATTAGATTAATTTAATGATGATTATGCTGATTTAATGCTGATTAATTGATTTGACTTTTTGGACTTTGGAAAATGATTTAAGATTTGATTTAAATGGCTTTTTGATTTTAAATAACCTTAGGCAATGAAATTATTTAAATGGATGAAGGTGATGAATGGATCCAATGCAAGAGCTAATTTGACCGAATCTGATCGAATGCATAATGTGAATTTTGCATGTCTACGTAATCTAACATAGAATATCCAAATATTTTCAATTGTCACCTAACATGTGTAGACCTCAATTTTTTAGGTTGAGGTTCTTTCTCTTCTTCAAATATTTTAGAGCTTCTTGAGCTCTCCTCATCATTGGGTCCAAGAGGAGTGCATAGTTCATATTTATTCAGAGTAGGTGGGATCTGAACTACCTCCTTTTTTTGTTTCTCTTTTTTTCTTTTGTTGCAAATGAATAGTGGAAAGTTTCAACTCTCAAAAGAACACACTTCTACTATAGAGAACCTTCTCTATGTAACTAGATCCCAAAGCTTGTACCCATTCACACCAACACCATAATCGATGAAGATAACTTAACTGCCTTGTTCTCCAATATAGATATTTTCTCACTAAGCACATAAGCATATACCTCACAACCTTGGAAAGACTCTGAGATGTATCATTAAGTGCTTCTTAATAGAACATGCCTCCATAGGTGTCTTTTCAACAAGCACTGAAGTAGGAGATCTATTAATTAAATAACATGTAGTAGCTAAAACTTCATCCTAGAAATTTTTTTCAAGACCAACACCACTCAACATACTCCTAGCCCTCTCCATCAACATTTTTTTCCTCCTCTCCATAGCTATATTTTGTTGTGGGGTGTATGGAGTTGTCTTGTGTCTCTCAATCCTATGGTTTTTATAGAACCCGTCAAATTATTACAAATAAAACTCATTGCCTTTATCTTTCCTTAAACACCTAATTTTTCTACCAGTCTAATTTCCTTAAGGATTTAAATTCCTTAAACCAACAGAAAGATTTAAAATTACTTATGAGGAAATATACAAATGTCCTACTATAATCATTTATGAATGAGACAAATAACATAGATCTAGATAATAAAGGAACAGTAATAAGACCAAACACATCTACATGAATACAATCCAATAACCCAAAAGACTTATGAGAACTAAAATAAAAAGAAAAATGATGTTGGTTTCCATATATACAATGTTCAAAAAATCAAACTAGAGATTACAATCATCAATACCTTCAACAAGGCTCTTATTTTTCAAGGCTCTAAGACCCTTCTCACTAATATGTCCTAGCCTTTGGTACCATAACATTGACTTCTATGATAGGAGCTTCATCTCTAAAGAATTAGTACCCTTAGGAATTACATAAATACATACACATACACCCTGCATCACACAAGTTAGTACACATCATACCCTCATAACATATATACATCCACATCTTGTATCAAAAATAATCAATATGAAATCAATAGGAAAATCATATAGCATCATCATAACATTGCATCAAATACATAATCATGGAATCACATCATATATTTCATCCATAAATCATATAAATGCATACCAGGTCCATATAATCAATATAAACCATCATCAAATAAATCAATGTCCAATATATATATAAGTAATATCCAAAAATCATCAATATCATAAATAAATAAATCATCATGCCACCACCTATACATATGTCTCATCATAAATAATTAAAACTTGTGTATCAACCAAAAATTCTAACTCATCAATCTCCCTCTCTACCCACTACTATTTGCATTTGAATGTGTGGGGAAAGGTGGCACTCCCCTTGATACTTCTGGCCTTGACCCTCCTCTTTCACCTCCTCTAGGTGGCCCCATAAACCCACTCCTACCTAACCTTGACTATAGTGATTGGGATCCACTCCTCCTCAAGCCCTCTACTTGAGAAAAGCTTAGTGTTCTATGATCTATTGGCATGACCCTGAAACAGAGGTCCCTATAGTAATGGGCCTCCCAATTAACCTCCATAAATTGAAATGCTAGATCTATCATCCTTGTGCCTCTACCCTATGACCTGACAGTGTCCCTTTCCTTTCAATATCTATCTGAGTCCCAATATATTCTAGTCCTCTCTAATCCCTAGGTATCTCAAGCTAATCAGAGGCTATCCCTCTCCAATGTCATTGTTTGCATCTCACCTTGCAAGGGGCTCAACTGTGCATGTAGATCATCCCTCTCCTCTTGCAGGCCATCCCACTTGGTTGTGATCGATACTAGGCCATCTTGGGCCTACTGTAATTGACCCTCCCTCTTCTCCTTTCAACCCCCTAGTCCTCTCTCCTCACTATTTGAAGCAGTCACCTCCTCCTCTACACCTCCTTAATAATGATATCCTCTCCCTTTCTTCATTGGGTATGGCTGATACATCATCATCTAGTCCTCTTGGCCTCCTCCACATCCACTTGCATCCTCCCAATTATCATTGATCCTTGTGTTGGAATCATGGGTGTGGGTCTTTATGTCTCCCACTAGGATGTGTACCTCTATGTGGTCTTGGGGTCATCAACTACCCCATGCATATCCATATCATCTCCTCCACTATCCATGAATGCACGACCATCTAGGGGGCTATTTTTGTTCCCCACTCCCTTGTCTCCCTAGAATGCTAAACAAACATATGGGGTACCTTAGGTATATCCTACACTACTTTAAACTATCAAGAAACTGAATCTAATTGATATCACTTTATCAAATATGGGTATCTCCCTATGATGTTATAAGGGTTGAACATAATTCAGGCTACCTCCACCCATCTTCTTACAAAACTACTCCTTTGGGACATATCTTCCTATCCAATAGCAAATCCACCTGTAGACATGGAAAATATACCGACATACTTGATTCAGATTACTAACACTGTTTCATCCTAAATCATCCTTCAGTCTAACCATTTAAACAAATACCTTTATTTGATTAAATTCATCAATTTTCCTCTCTTAATCAAATAAATCATCTTATCTAATTAAGTTGTTCTTTCTTGTTAATTAAATCAATGTATTTAATCCGATTAACCCTATGTCCATATTTAATTAAATAATTCATTTTATTTGATTAAATCTCTAAAATCTATCTATTAAATTAAATAAATTAAAACCTTATTTAGTTTAATCTAACTTCATCTGCTTAGTTAAGTAAATAAAAAATATTTATTTAATTAATCTTGAAATTGTATTCTTCTCATATTTGATTTAAATCAATCCATAAATCTAAGTCAAATTTGTCACATCATCTAATCTCTCATTAAATTAACTAACCTTGATTAATTTAATCTCCTTTCATATCCCATCCTCTAGCTTTTGCCACTTGCACATGAAAATAGATTTAATTCATTTATTAAATCTCTATTTTCCCTCAAATGGCATAATGGAGGAATATTCTCTCAAATCTAAATTCAAAATCCAAGTGGACTCTCTTCTTCCAACAAGACATTTACTTCACCTAATAAGTCCTTTTGTCTTGATCCAAGTGGCATTTAAGGCATTTCATTTCCCTCTTACATGTCATTTCAACATTTTCAAATATCACCTAATTGCATTTATGGGCACATTTGTCAAAACTTGCACATCCTTCATCCACTCACATTTGGACAAGTGGCACCTTATCATTAGTTGAAGATTAGTCCCACATTCCTTCATTTTTTTCATTCTTCCATCTCAACATTCTATAAATAAGAGGCTTCATTCCTCATTCTATCCATCCACAACTTGACTAAAATTACTATACACAAATTCATAGCCATTCTCATCCATCTCATTGAGTTTTATAGATAGGCTATGTAGATTTTACCTTGGAGCACTCATCAATCATCAACAAAGTGGATCACTCGTCATCACCAATCAACAAAGCTTGCATAGGAGTTGGGAAAGGACCAATTTCCACATCAAATTGGAACCAACTCCCCCAAGAGATCAAGAGTTTGCATTGCATTTGAATAGGATTTAGTATTTCTTACTTATGTTTGTTTATGTTCTTCATTTTATCTCCTTTTCATTGTAATTTATTTGGATTTCTTGGGGAATCATGATACTAACTTTCATTTGATCTAATATGATGTTGTTTCTTGTGTTTGTGCACGTTGGGGATTGTGGTTCACACCACCTATTTAAGGCATATCCACCACTCTATATATCTACCTCGATTCTAGCATATTTGTTTAAACGAAGGCACATCTGCCCTATTAGGTTGGGTTGATCCACTCCCCCATACATGTTTAAGTTGCAGTAAATTCCAAATTATAAGTATGAAGAAAGTTTGAGTGGGTGTACATGACCGCCTTGAACCTCCTCACCATGCTACTACCCTCACTCAATCCTCATGGTGAACTAGACTTCCTACACATATGATATTCTCTCTTGTCTATTTCTCACTTCTTTGATCAATCTCTTAGGTGATTAGGTTCTAAGAATGAATAGTAAGTATCCCCTAATTCCTATTTATGCCTATGCTAATCATTGTTTTTGCTCCTATTTCTTCCCTACACCTCTATTTTCCTTCATTCTTCCCCCATTCTTCCTTATTTTTTCCCTCAAATCCTTTTTAAGGCTTCTTTTTCATCTTTTGAGAGGCCACTTGGGTCCCTTTTTCTCAACCATCCTCTTGAGGGGGCATCACTCCCTCCATATTTTCTTGAACCAATCCTTTTATCTCTTTTGCACTAGGGCATCTTTTCATCTATTCCTTCCTTCGAGTCAACTATATTTTTGTTTTTTTCAAAACATCATTATTTTAATGCTATTACAAAGAGGGAAAAAGTGTAGACACCTAAAATTAACCAATTGAATTTGATCAATTTTATCCTTTATTTCATCTAATTCCCCATCATCTACATTAATTAAATAATATTTTATTATTTAAATAATATTATCTATTTATCTCCTAATTCTTTATAAGTACTTAAAACTATATAATAAATTTAGTTACTTTCCATATAGTCACCATACTTTACCCTTTCTTCCTCCAAATTAAATATATATTTTTGTTTTACTTACCCATCACATCTCTCCAAATGGATTAAATACAATTATATAATTTCCCCTCTTTCTCTCTCCAAATGTCACATCCTCAATATTTTCACACTTGTCTCTAATCATCTAGCCTTAATCCTAATCCCCACATAACCTACCCTTAATCATTTGCACATTCCTTAATCTATGATTAAGGAAAATGTCAAATCCCTTTTCCTTAAATGCCTACCCACTTAGTACCCTCTTTCATCAAATATTTCCCATTTTGTAAGGGAACCCCACATTGGTTTTCCTTCCAAAGTATTCCAACTTACTTCAAAGGAATTAAAAAACGCTTTTATTCTCCCTCATCCCCATGTCTTGGAGTGTGGGAACAAATTTTTTCTTTATGAAAAAATCTCCTCTCCACACTTCAAGGGTACAATCTCCCTCTCATTCATCCTCCATTTAACACTTGGCATCATCACATTCCTTGAGGTGACTCATCCATTTCCAATCTTTGATCTTCTAAGATATAATCCTAGCCATTTGTAGCATCAAAAATTATCACCCTTGATAATTTCACAAGTTAGGTTTTTCTCCCCCTATGTTCTTGGACTTAATTATGCATTTAAATACCCATTTTATAAATATCTTCAAAAAATCAAACATGGGAAATGAAATTATGCATTTAATATTTCCCCTGACTCTTTTGGCATTGAAAAGGATGGGCCTATTCTAGGGTGTTCCATGCCCTAAACCAACACTTTTGGCTCCAAATTTGAATATGTCAGTATAGGTAATTTATTATTTGAATTTCCAATTTCATTTGTCAGTCATTGGTATTTGATTTCAAGTAATTAGAATAATTGTATGTAAATACTAGTCATTCTATCATTTGAAATCTTAATGAGAACTCAAAGCACACTTAGCAATTTTGGAGAGAAAATTGAAGATTCTAAAATCATTCAAATGAAAAATTAGCAACATTATTACAACACTTTCATCAATCAAGTTCAAGTTTGCAATACATCAAGAAGAATGAAGCAATTTATGGGCAAGGAGCTACTATGATCAACCATGTCAAAACATGAAGATGTTCTGATTTATCCTCTACATGCTAGCTTCAACAATCTATTGTGTATGTGAGCTAACCTTTTGTAGGCCTATCAAGCATTCATGGAATCCATCAATCAACTTGTGTGTGGTATCTCTTCTTCAAGGCTTTTCACATCAAGGTAACATCATTTTTCATTGATCAATTTTAGTCAATTATTGTTGTTTTGGCCTCTACCTAGCCTAGGGCATGCCCTATTAGTCATCATCAATCATTGTATGTGGAGGTAGAAATACCAACACATGGTTTGACTTAGGAAATTCCCTATATAGTAGAACCTTTTCCCCTATTTTCATGTGTGTAGGTCAAGTCTAGAGATTTCAACAAGTGATAGTCTCAAAAACTAGAGTGTAGACCTTAATCCACATCTCAAAAATTTCAAATCCAAAAAAGAAAGATTTCAATCTAGGGTGCATAATTCCTTGAGCCATCCAATATAGGCTCAAATTCATAGTGCATGTTCCTCACTGTTGTCATTTCTCAAATTCAGGTCAGCTATGTAACTTTTCATTTTCATGCACCGCTAAATTAGATTTTCAAATCTAGGGTTACATATCAAATAGGTTTGTGAAGTCATAAATCAAATTTATCATCCTCATGACTGAACACAAAATAAACCCTAAGAGGTTGGCTCTCCCTTGTGGCAATAAGATAATCATCAAACCCTAGTTGGTTTATGTTTAAATGTTGAGTCAAGTGAAAAGGAGATAATCTAGGTTAGCCTAATTGGATCTACGATCACTTTTCCTACTCAACACCATCCAATACATCTCTCCTCTTCTCATATACTCAAAACTTAGACATTTTCAAGCATCATGCAATCTTGAAATCTTGAGAAATTCAACATCATTATGCTATAGAAATTACTTGAGCACACACACAAATCAATGATCTAGGGCCAATCTACATAATGAGAGCTTCAATACACTAGGTTTTCATTGAATTCCATGGAGGTTTGAGCTCTCTTTCATCCCTATTTGATGGTTGTTTTGAATGGTTTTTATTATTTAAATCCTTCACTTTGAACACAATTTTTATTACATGCAAATAGTATTAAAATATTTATTTAGTTAAGAGTTAGTTTTGGATCAATAGTTTGGAGTAGTTTGGAGAAGTTACCAATATTAAAATATTTATTTGGCTAAGAGTTTTTAGAAGGTAGTTTGGAGATGTTATAGGAATGTAATGATTATATATAAGCATTTTCCAAATAATCTATTTTTACCAAATGATTAATAATTTAAAATTATATATTTTTGTTATACATATTATGGGTTACATTCCTAACAATATATGTGTTGTCATTTTTTAACATGGTATGAGAGCAACGTATATTTTGAGCCTATAAAAACAAAAGAGACATGAATACAAAATAATGTTGAAAATTTGTAGGCATGCATATCACAAGAAATATAAACTATAATGTGCACAACAAAAATATATAAGGTATTTTCTATTAATTATTTGGTGAAACTAAAATATTATGTATTTACTTATATATAAGCATTGCATTCTTGTAACTTTTTAAAAATACCCTAAACTACTCTAAACTACCTATGAGAAACTAACTTCCAACTAAATAAATATTTTACTACTAACATATTCCACTAAGGTGACTTTATTACAAATTTAAACCTTATATTCTCTATCATATTGTAGTTTACAAAACTAGGATGAATCTTATAAATCAATTATTTGGTAGACCTAGAATTTATGTAAAATTTCCTTCACATATAGTAGGGAATGCTACTACTGATATTGATGTAAAATAGAGATAGATAATTAAAATTATACTCACCAATTTTAGTGGGAATGGATGCACAAAATTTATTTTATGACAAGTCCAACAAAACCACTAAAGCATGAGGAAGTGGAATTCTAACTTGTGAGTTATTGTGATGCAAGCATAAAACCTTCAATCTTTTGCCTCCCATTATCTTAGAAAGCAAAGAATATGAAAATTTTCTCTAAGATAGGTTAGGCTATATAAGAGTAGGAGACTTCTATACACATGTAGGAATATTTATCAACAATCTATTGTTAGACAAATCCAAATAGTAAATATTAGTTTGATATTTTAATAACGCTAATAACTTTTAGAGTTAACATATTGGAACGTAGGAAATATAATTCCTTTTCACACTTAATTTGGGAATAATTAATAAATAAAATGAACTAAATTATGCCTTAATTTAGTGTTGTAATATGAATTTTACATATTCACATTAAGTTTAGGGCCCTCTTAAATAAAATGGACTTAATTGTGCCTTATTTTTAGTGTTGTAAGGTGTACCATTACACTTTCACACTCATACAGGGATTTATTAATTAATTGAGGTTAATTTTCCTTAATTGGCCCCTTTAATTCAAATTCAAGCCTAATTAATTGCAATTTCTGAAGAGGAAAACCCAACATTCATTAATGCCATAACACTTATCATTGGAGAATGTGTGTCCTAGGTAAGTGACCTAGGACCCATTTTCCCAAGGGTGAATGGGTCCTCACTTAGGCCTAGGACCTAAATTTTTACTATGTTTTTGGTAGTATTTCAATGATTTCAAATGTATATTCACATGTTGATTTGTGCTATTTTAATTTTAGGAATTAATGTTAACATATGTATAAATAATAGGTCATTTTACTATGTTTCACTAAGAATATTTCAAGCAAGCTAAGGATATTCAAGAGCATTTCAAGGCATTCAAGAGTAGTTTATTGAAGAATTATTGCACCAATCAAGACCCATTATCATGTCAAAGTATTATTGCATCATGCATGTTATTTGACGTAATATGTTGATGTAGTGTTCAAGATCCATTCAAGCATTCAAAGGAATTATTTCAAATCAAGTTTCAAGATCAAGATCCAAATCCATTGAATCCATTTCATGCAAGTTTCAAATCTACATTCCAAGGTTCAAACAAGGGTTTGGTGAGTTGTGACATAGGCTTGTTCATTCATCATTCCTTCATGCTATTTTATTTTAATTCAAAGTTTAATTACCAAAACAAGGTGTGACCAAGGTAAACCCCCATTCACCAATAACAAAACATTTTTCCCTCTTGATATGTGTTTGTATATTTTAGGTGGAAGATCTCTTGAAGAGAAAAAATGCAAAGTTGTCAAAGTTTCATTTTTTGTGATCATTCTTGTAATTTCACGGAAACTCACCTACAAGATTTATTTCTAGTTGTTCAAATGTGAACATTGAGGATTTGGGATTGCAAAAATAGTAGAAGAGAACCCAAAAATCAATTTTGCAGAGCCCTAGCCAACACCCATTCACCATAGGGTGAATGAGTCCTTAGTAATCTTTGAAAAACCACTTTTGGTGATTAGTACACATCATTTTCCCTTTCTCAGATCTGCATTTTAATTTATGGTTCCATTAGAATTGAGCTTAATCTATTAGATGCTTTTTGTAGATTGCATTTTGGAGTTTGTTTTCTATTTTTAATCTTTATCCCCAAAGTGTTGTTTAATCAGGACCCCTGTCCTTACAAAAAAATGAAATCAATAGATTCGCACCTTGACTTGACTCACCTTTCGGTTGACAGTCCTTTCATTGTGGGGATCTCATTTCCTAATGTAATAGTGAAATATAGGTCCATCATAACCCCATTTTCCCCCTTTCCCATTAATAAACCTATTTTTCATTGTTTCATTTTGGTGAACCTGTTGTTTGATCATTGAATTTTTTATGATTTTGGAGTCCACTTTCACCCTAGATTTAGATCTTGCATTCATTTTCATTCCATTTCACTAAATTGAGTCTCATTTAGGGTTGTTAAGCTTGCATTAGTTTGCATTTCATTTAAGGGTTTTAGGATTGCATCTTTGCATTCTTTAAATCTGAAAAATACAAAAAAAAATCATTCATTGTGCATATCATTTGCATAGCATTGCATCATATTCATTTGAACTTGAAAATTGAAACAAAATTACACATCAAATTAGGTCTCCTAGTTTTTCATTTTATCACATTTTGCACTTGCATTCAACATTAGTTTCACAAAAAATTCAAACTATAACATTGTTTCTGATCAAAATCTTGAAACCACCAAAATCATCTTAGAAATTTTCAAAAACATTTTTAAAAACCCTAACCTATGACCCATTCACCCCTGGGTGAATGAGTCCCTAATCAAGGTCATTTCCTAATTTTTTGGGCATTAAAAAATTTGTTTCTACACTCTATTTTGCTATTTTCAATTTCCTGTATCAGTTTGCAAAATTTTTGTCAAGTGAAATTCATCATATTTAGCTTAATTTGATAAATTTAGTGCATTGTGTGATTTCAAAATTGCATTTACAAGACATCTTCTTTAGGTTTTTGCATAGTGTAATCATAAAATTACCTTGTTTAGAAACTGAAAATCCATATCCATCCACATCTTCTAAGGATACAAATTTCCTCCCTCATAATGATGAAGCAAGCTCTCACAAGGATGATATGATCATCTTAGGTCCTCCTCCTTCCACAATCAAACAAGAAATACCTTACAAACTCAAGAAGCTAAAATTCCCTTGTCCCATGTCTCTCACTAAAAGGCACTTACACATAATTCTTAATAAAGGACTTCTAACATTACCACCCATAAGAGAATAAAAATCCAAAGCATATTACCACCCATAAGAGAAAATAAAAAACTAAATCATAAACACACAAGCATGTCTCATTGTTTGCTAGACTTTGATTAATCTTATAAATGGTTTGCGTACTATTTTGTGGGTTACTATGGGGAATTTTTTTTATTGTGTTATTAATTGTTATGTGGTTACAATTTTGGGTACTTGGCCTGCAAGCCATTTTGGGCTATGGTTTGTTTTGTTTGCTACTATTTTCTAGTGGTGGTTGGTGTTATTTTTCCTAGCCTATTTCTCTATTTTTTGTTCTACCTTTGTAACCACGGGATCAGGGCCCTTTCCTTGCTTAATCAAAAACATGTCTCATTGTCAATATCATAGAGTTCTTGGGCATAGTACTAATGAGTGTTGTGCTTTAAGAAGGATCATTGAGAAATTTGATATGATAGAAATATTCCCTTAAAGCACGCACTTTTCTCCTTGCCATGTCATATTTGTAGGATCATAGCATGTTGTATAGAAGCCAATTTGCACCCTTTGTGTAAATTCCCCTTTTGCATACCCTCACCTTAGAAAATCAAATCTGAAGGTGAAATTCCACATCACTCATCTTCCTTCCATCCACTTGGCATTTTTCTTGTGTGTCAGTGAGAGAATATTTTTTGGGGATGCAAGCGCAACATGCAAATGTCTAAATGGCGTGTTGTCTTCCCTGACAGATTCATGTATCTACAGTTGGTAGTGGCGTTACACTTCTTATTGGGGATGGATTGTAATGTCCCTCTTTGACCAGCCAACCTAAAACCACCTTATTCCTTCTCATCCCACCTTCAAAAGCATTCTATTCACTATCACTTCATCTTCTACACACTCATTCAGTCTCTCTTAGCAATTCATTCAAACTTCTTCATGTTCTCAAGTAATATAGCACTCCATTTTCACTACTTATCTTGAGCATTACAATAACATTGAAACTCCATCAACTCCACATTGTAAGTGTGAGGCTCTCATAGAATTTGTGAGCTTGGAGTCTTGTGAGACCTCCCTTCACCACGGTTGTGGTAGTGGTGACTTTTCCAAGTTTGTTGCTTGCATTCTCCCTTCATTGGCCTTGAGAGCCTTTGGGTAGAGGTGGTAATACTTCATTCCTTTCCTTTGTGATTTGATAGAGTAGCATTTGTCTTTTGTATTGTTCATTTCACTTCATTCAATCTTCTTTATCATATTTTTATACTTTGTTGATTTTTGGCTGTCTGTGGAGGTGGAAACACCAAAGCAGGGCTCTGACTGAGGCATTCCCCTATATAGCCTCAAAAATTTTCCTCTCTTTCTTGTTTGTAGGTGAACATGTGTGTGGAGCTAGCTAGTGAGCAGACACTTTTGTGAGATCATATTTGTCACCCTACTTGTTATTTACTTGCTTTATCATCTTCATCTTTATATCTCATACTTCATCATTCTGTTTACTTCGCTAAAATTGACTAGCTAGACTATTAAGTAGGTTTTTGGATTTTTTGTTCTAAGAGGATTCAGAAGAACCTTAAATTTTTAGTCTCAAAATCTCTTAGATCTAGCATCATTGTGTAGAGCCCATCGACATGAACCTGACGCAACTTGAATAGGCTCATAAGGAGTCTATATGCAAAAGTTGTGAGAAATCAAAGTTCTAGTCAATTGGCAAATCAAAGGGCTCAAAAAAGAGGAAAAATTTTGAAGCTGACAAAGGTGGTCAAATGGGGTGGTGTCACGAAGAGCTCGCTGAGAGCTTTTTGATGCAACTTGTTTCCTCGAAAACAGAGTCCATTTGCACAAGATACAAGTGGTCAAAGTTGGCAACATACGTTGACTAGTCAATGCCTTGTCATTAGTCCAGTCAACACAACAACCAATCATCCCTTGACACTCAGCGTCATCTCACCTCTCCACATGGCAGGCCATTATTTGAAAAATGTGGAATAAATATATATTAAACCATAAGTATTAAAGAAAAAAACATGTATGGTTTAAAAAATAAAATATTTTTATGATTTCAAGGAGGATTTGGTGGGATTTTATCCCTTAAAATCCTCTTGCCTTCCTCATAAAACAAGGAGAAAAATAAAACCCGTAAACTTATATTTCAACAAATTAACCCCTTTAACCACCTTTCTCATATTTCAACGAATTATGATATTTTAAGGAGCTTAAAATAATTGGTTACATATTTTAATGATTTAAAAGGGGGCTTTAGAATATTTCAAGGATTATCTTGTAAGGCTCAAATTATAAGAGCCATTATTTTTAAAAGGGGTTAGGATTACTTGAATGGATTTTGAAATATTTTGGAGATTTTTATGTAATTAGGGGGAATTGGTTGGAATTTTTACTTGTAAACAAGAGATATGCAATATTTGCAAAATAATATGGTTAAAGCCATATTAGTAAATAAATTTGTATAAAAAGGGATCTTATTTTCTTGTAAAGGGGGTCGAATTTTCTTGAAGAGAAATTATTGAAGCAAGTCTATTTGGAGAAATAATTCTAGTGTGAGAATTTTGGAGGAGAAAAATTACAAGGTGTTATTATACACCAAAAATTGTAAAGTGAGAGAGATTGTGAGGAATTTGATGCAGGTTTTTGAAGCTTGGAAATTGTAACAAGGCAATATCATTGCTTGGAAAAATTAATAAAGCGGTCCCAACATTGAGAAGCGGACCCGAAGATGTAGTCCTCATTGGACGAACTTCGTTATCAACCTACATGTGATCCTTCTGTCTCCTATCTTATTATTCTCCTCTCTTTTGTCTAATTTTCTCTCTTTTGTCTCAATTTTCTCTCTAGTTTAAATTCAGTATTTGAATTTCTAATTACTTATTTTAGTAATTAGTTAATTTAATTAATTAGTGTAAAAGTGTACCTCCTTTGTAATTTCAACAGTTAGACAACATAGTCACGCAATCTTGTTGTGTTCGGGAATAAATTGTAATTAGGATTAATTTGCAAGTTTTTTTGTAAACCTCTAATTACGGATCAAGTTGGTATCGGAGCAATTTAATAGGAAAATTGCAAGTGGTGAATGTTAACCAAGTTGAAATTGAGGAAAGAAGAAGGTTCACTTACCGAGTTCGATCCAGAGATCGGAAAATGAAGGACTTTTCCACAATCAAAGATGGCAGCTGAACAAAGTTCTACAGAGCTTGATGAG
>VDFB02169722.1:0-11964 GCA_007258455.2 Sequoia sempervirens | reverse complement strand
CAGGTTAGGAGAAGTAGAGGCACGAAGAGCA
This sequence comes from Sequoia sempervirens, assembly GCA_007258455.2. NCBI lineage: Eukaryota > Viridiplantae > Streptophyta > Pinopsida > Cupressales > Cupressaceae > Sequoia > Sequoia sempervirens. Next base: position 11,933 of record VDFB02169722.1, on the reverse strand, counting down.
GCAGCCCTTCGACATACAAGATGATGTGCCCGGTCATTTAAAAGATAGAATGAGAAGAAGCCCAAAGTGAGGAGCTTGATCCAGCAGCTTGGAGATGGAGGAGTTTTTGAATGTGATCGCACCTCCACGTAAGAAGAAAGCAAGAAAATTTTCTCGAAGATATCCATCAAGAGGATGGTCGCATTCTTCACGCTAAGTTGTTCCACGAGTTGAGTGTGACCGGAATGAAGCAGTTCCTGAGAATTATGTGGTCACGACTCTAGACTTGGGACGCCCTACTGGTGCACAGATTGTTGAGGAGTGTGATAACTCCTTCCTCGCCCTCAAGGATAGGTTGTTCAAGAAAGAAGGAAAATACAAAAGGTTGAAACGAGAACACAAAGCCTTAATTGGATATGTTCAGCAGTTGTCTCGTTCTCGAGGGCAGGATGTACCAGTGATAGAGCCTCCGACAGATGTACCTAGAGAGTCGATCAGCGGCTTGGTAGAGTTGGGAAGGATGGCACAGGAGGCAGATAAATGGGTCACAGGAGTACGTGCTGAGACGGAGAAGTTTATGGAGGATCTTGCTTTTGCTTTTCAGCAAGCCTCTAATATTTTAGCATGGATGGAGGCAGTGGATCATGCTTGGGGCGACGCTTCTATCTATCAGAGCAAAGTTATCCAGCGTCTTGAGGTATTGAGACATGTTCCGTTGCGATTGCTGGTTGATGGAGGTGTCATTCAGGAGAATGACAGGTATGATTTCTCTAGGTGGTATTCTTCGGCTATCACGGAGCGTGGCTTCTTCGATGCGGCACAGGCGGATTCAGCTAGAGTACATAAGGCTATGGCCAATATCATAGATGGAGTTCAGAATACTTTTGAGGCCATATTTGCTAGGCGGCTGAATCGAGATGAGATAAGTGTTGATAATTTGAGGGTTTTGTTGGTGCCTTTCTTCGCAGATGTTAAGACCTTTGTACAAGATGATTTTGAGAATACTGCTACTTTCTCCACTTTGATCCAGAACACGCAGGACTCCTTGATGGCTTGGAGAAAATCTTGTATGAGGCATGAGCATTCAGTCACAGTGTTAGAGTTTCAGTTAGATTGTGTTCCACCGATTTCAGTTCAGGAAGTTGAGGCTGTGCTTCGCAGATTCGTGGAGTTGGCAGTCAGAGAGAAGGCAAGTGGGAACGCACTACTGGACGAGGATCTTCTAGAAGACTGAATATGGGCATTTATTACATTTACTATTTATGGGAGTGAGTGGGAATCTTTGATTCATTTAATGCACCACTCCCTATTCTGGCAGTTTTTAGGGTTAGGGCTGAGGTGGCACGATTCTGGCCACTCTATTAATTGTAACCCTAGCCGTCTTTTGGGACTTGGCTAGCTATAAAAGGGGGAGTCCCCCTCATTTGTATCTCATTAGAACAGGAAATTAGATCAGGCATTAGCATTAGAGCTAGAGATTGGAGAGATTGCTTAGTAGAGTATTGTAGACATTTTGCATAGTGGAGAAGAAAGAAAGTTTTCCCTTTGAAAACTTTTGTGGAGATTGTTGTGTAATACTTTTCATGATAATAGATCTTTTCATTGATGGTGGAATTCGTCTTGTCATGAATAGCTAGCAAGGTCTCTTCTTCCTTTCGTATCCAAGTAGTGTAATTTTCATGCAAGTAGTTTACTTTGATGTGTGGTGTTTTATTGAGGTAGCTTCACTTTATTCCATACCACTAGCAGCTTGTTGATGATAAGTTCGCCTTGCGTGGTCAACTGGACATTATCTTGAGTTTAACTTTGGTTGTGGTTTACATGCTTATATGCGTCGTTTTGATGGTGTATGTATGTTAGATTATAACTTGAACATCTTTTGCTATCCCCTTGAAGATTGCACCGATTTTACTGAGGCTGTCCGACGTGAGGCTAGGTGAAATCTGGTTGAAGTCTGCCGAAACTGAATCCCACATATCCTGCATCTAGAGTAGAATATAGATTTCTTAGGCCCTATACCCTTTTACTTTCTGCACATTTCTGATTAGTTTTAGGAAAACGAACCACATTGCCAAAATCATACGATCCCCTTCAAAATCATACGTGGGCGCTAGCGCGAGAAATCACGAACAATTGTGTAAGTCCCCTCGTAGAGAATACGACAATACATCAACCAAAGCGGGTCTATTAAGCACTTAAGGAACCTTGGGTTGAAAGTGTGATCTATCTACGCAATCTTAGCACATGGAATACTTTGATCAAGAGAATGGGCTCGCTTATTCGTTCTACTGTTTAGTGCCCGATCACAAAACATCAACTGCGGCCGGTGTTTTAATAAAATTGAGAAGTAGAAAAGGTGATAACAATGGCAATGTAACAAAAATAGGGATAGTATTAGTTGTGCACAAGAAACAAATTAGAAATGATTTATTTTCACATCATGTACAATTTGTTAGAATCCTTGCATATAATTACATAAGTGTAATGAACCGGGCTAATATTTTTTTTGTTTTTTAATTGCAAATACAATGCAACACGCACCCGTTAAGGTTAGCTTCAAAACCAAAACGATGCGGAAGTAACTCTAACCAAGAATGTGCCCAAAACAAGCGAACATATGGTCAGAGGATCTAATGCAATGCTGAATGGAAAGGAACTCTAACCAAGAATGTGTCTAGGAGAGACAAGCATATGGTCAGAGGATCTTATGCATGCTGAGCTGAAAGTAACTCTAACCAAGAATGTGCCGAGAGATGGCGAGCATATGGTCAGAGGATCCCTATGATCTATTGTCTGAAAGTAACTCTAACCAAGAATGTGCCGAAGAATGGCGAGCATATGGTCAGAGGATCCCTGAGTTTGCAACTAATAAATTACAATGACTTAGCAAGAAAATAAAATGGCTGACAGTACTACTGAACAGCCTTACAATGAAAGTATTATCCTGCAAGCACACTGAATTAGAGAGAATATCAAGCTGCAACTGTATTGAATGTCTTTCAAGTGCCAAATATGACTTCCAATGCTCAATCCCACCTCAAAGGACAAATTTATTAATTCTGATATAATAGTCCAACTACAGAAATATGATAACCAGCAACTCTAGAATGCACTAAAGTGCTCACCATTCACTCCCTACTCACTCAAATTGCTTGGAACAAAGTGCATAAGACTTCTAGGCTGAAGGCGCCCCTATCCCAATGTCAAAAACCCAACAAACAGCCTTCAAATTTTTATTGGCACAACTCCCAATGCTGATGTACTTGGTACGGCCCTAGGAAAGGCGATTTGCTTGGAAGAAATTCCACACTTCACTAAAAAATCTGCAAATGAACACAAAGGGTCGCCCCTACCTAACATTCACAATGATGCAATGCCCAAAATGAAAATATTTTTATTTTTGAATATATGAAGAAAACTTACAATCAGCTACATGAACCAGCAACTCTGAAAACTTCACTAACATGCTTGAAACTGAATTACAAATGCAAGACAACCACTACAATGCAAAATCTCACTACAAACCATCTCAACTACAATCTAACACCCAACTAGTTGCTATCTTTCAAGCAAGAAGGTGAGCCAAGTGCTAGGAGGTATGCTTTCCTCGAAGCTTTGCCTGAACAATCCAGCAGCATAACGGTATGGTAAACAAAAGATGAAGAACTGAAGAGAGATGGCCTCCTTTTATAAACTCAGCAAAAGCACCTCCAGAAGCTTCTAGAAAGTGCGCCCTAATTCAAGTTTGAATTGACTTCATTTCCCTCCAAAAGAAAGGCGTCCCATTTCATAAGGCAATATTTGACTTTAATAAAATAATAAGCTCCTTGAAGTTGGCATCCCCCTTAGACTTTCTCATAATTTTGGCCTTAGAAATATTTCATTACCTCCTGATGAGGCATTCACCCTTGAAGTCCCCCTTTTAAAACAACTTAAGGTGATAAAGCTAGGCCAAGGGGTTAATGAGAAAACATAACATTAAAATATAACATTATTTAAATCAACTTATCTCTCCAGAAAATGCATCCAAAGGCCAAAAATCAAAATACCAACTGAACTGGCTAGAGAAGAGAGCCAACTGCGCCGAAGCCAACAATACCACTGCCAGAAATGGAATTTACTAAAAATAGTAAATTCATTAAGTTGCCCGGATCACCATGCATGCTATACCACTGCGAAGCTTTCTGAAACCCCGGAAAGAATACACAATCCAATCTCCAAACTTCAAGCAACAACCCCCTCAAAAACGCGAAACCCTAATTCACACCCTCTGAGTAGCCTACGAGTCTCTGGAATAGGCCAACGGTCAACTGAATTGGTCACAATTGAGAAGGGAACATTACAATAAGTGTGGGAGATAATAACAATACTATCCAAAATAAAAGAGAGATCATACAACAAAAGAGATATGCAAGGCCACGTGCTTAAGGTAAGGAAACACCATACAATACTTCTTATGGAAAAAGTCACACCACATTATATCTCCAACATGAGATCCCAAACACAACACCATACTGTTGGCGTAACAACTAACACCTCTGGAGTGCAAGTTGGTACGGACAGCTATGCACACTACGCAATGAGTGCTCTTCAAATTAGGAGGGGAAGCTCCCTTGTTGTGCTGACAAAAGTACTTGAAAAGAAAAGTAAACTAAACTATATCCTGTCTTTTTGTCTCAACTGTAAGAGGCACAAGGTTTCAGAAAAACTCTATACGTTGCAGCTAAGTATTTTTTGGTTTCGCAAGACTTAACTACAACACTCAAAACTAAGTAACTTAACTATCCAATCCCCTCAAGAATTCAAAGCATGAGGAAACGGAGCGGGAATGATTATCTGACAATAAGCTGGGTACAGACTCACAACGTGAAGGCAAGGTGGCACAACTATCTGCTTGTCTAAATAGGCTTATTGGAAACGACAACACAAGATAAACTAAGTACAAAATCTCAACTTGAAGGCAAATTGGCAGCCTATCAACTCGAATTTGAATAAGTTTATTGTTCACACATCACACAATAACCAGAATACCAGTTCTCAACTTGAGAGGCGAAGATTGAGCTCTGTCGACAGATCTGCTTGAGGTTTATTGAACACAGAGCATGAAGGGATGGCCAACTGGGACAGTAGGGGTGCATGGTAGGACGTGCATGCAATCTAGATCAAGAATTAGCCACTATATCTAACTAAAGCAAGAATTCACCATCATAATTGCATGAAACCCAAGTCGCATAACAATTCATCATAATAGTAAATACTCATGAACAAATACAATAATAGCAATACTACAGGCAAGGTAGGCATAGCATGTATGCTATCAGACAAAAGTTATGTACAAATGAGCAAAAGCTCTTATCTATAGACATCGAAAGGTGTAGAGAACCCTAAAATCACCTTGAGTCAACTACAGTCTTGCAATGCATGCAAGATTTATTGCTAAAACCCTAATAAAGCAAACTATACAGTTAACTAGAAAACTACCATCAGTTAGCGGTACAAGAATATCCTAAATGGACAATGTGCAAGCATGCATGTCATATTGAAAGCACAAGTTAGCGGAACTTACTACCATCGATTAGCGTAAAGCCTAAACTCCCAGTGAATAAAGCTAATCTCAGAATAGATATGCATGAGATGAGACAGCGAGTTAACTTGAAAAGGTAACACCAAGTTTAACTCCTGTGTATAATGTCTATCCTGAGAGGTGGGAACTAAAGTCTACTGGCCGAGATCTCGAGCAACCAATCCCTCAACGAGATTGTTGACTGCATCAGCATCTAAAGGTTGTCACAATTCACTGCTTGTCAGCAACTTGGGCAATCTTGGCAATCTTTGCACACTCAAACTAGCATTTCACTGACTGGTAACTTTGGCAGCTCCGTAACTGAAGTGATGGCCACTATTTCTTCTACGGCTTTATGCTTCTGACGCTTTTGCATGACGAAACTGTGAGGTTTGACTACGCACACTCTAGTTGTGAGAAATGCAAACGAACTTGCTGCACATGCAAAGTTCCAACGGTATCAACCCTCTAAACCAGCTTTGGAAGACAATCGGCCATACGAGGCATGCAACCATATGAATTTGAGTGACTACGCCTATCAATCCTCTAAATGCACTTGATACAAATCGGTCTCAACTTTCCTGATGAAATCATGAATTAAGACTAATTTGGTCTTGAATTCAATCTGCGTGAACTGCACTATGAAAAACTCGTCTGTTGACTATGAACATGGCTATATTCTGACAATTTTTCTGGAAAACTAAAAATAGCCTACTGAGGCTAAAAATAGCTTATCAGAGGGCAATTTTCACGAAAATTTTGAGATATGGGTTTTGTCCAGAAAAAGATTCTAAGACAACCCAGAACGTCAGAAATGCAAAAATTTGACTTTTACTCGACCATGCAAGGAATTTTCAGCTGAGAAAATTAGAAACTCGAGAACTGATGCTCTGGAGTAAATTTTCCTGAAAAATTCTGGCACATGGGTTTTCTCGAGGAAGCTATTTTGAATCAGCCCAGATGATTTGTTTTGTCAAAATCTGCCAATTCTTCAAACACACGAAAGAATTTAAGACGAGAAATAGAAGAATTTAAGACAGAAGAATGAGGTTTTAATGCTTTTCTTTTGTTAAAATCGCCAATCTGCCTTGAATTCTGCTGATGAATTTGGACTTGTACCTGCAAAAGAATGTTTTTGATGCCTTCACCAATGATTGCTGATGAAAATTCGCCGAACTCTGGAAAGAATTCACCTCTACTCAAGCTGGATGAATGAAATGGACGCCATGCTTGCACAAATAGAGCAAATTCGTACTATAAAAGCATGACTGCAAGATTTAAAAACCTCGACTGCGAAAAGAATTATCTGATTGGACCCCCTCCTGTTGAACTGCGACTAACTCGAAGTCCCGGATTACAGAAAAATATTAAAATATTCATCTTGCTTTCACATGCGATTTTAATATTTAATATTAAAAAGGGCGCCATTAAAGAATTAATGAAGAAAAATGCCACTTTTGATGCTGGCATGCAAAAGTCGAATTTTAATATTATTTTGGTAAATTAGGAAGAATCTCAGCATACTGATTCCAAATAGTCAAAAATTAACTCTCCAGGCCTCCGTTTGCACAAATTATGAGATTTTTCGCTAACTTCCTACTTTATAGCTGACTGCAAAGTTACAGTTGACCATATTCAGCACTGATTTCCGGATGACTGAGTGATGCCATGACTGAGCTGAGATATCCATCGCGAAGCCTGCAGAGCAAGGAAGAAATGTTTGTTGGGAGCTGGAACTATAAAATCCATCGTTTGACACCTCAAAGAATTAGGCACCTTTGATTAAATTGATTTTACGACACTAGACTTGGCCATTTCTCCATTCTACCATCTGACGCTTCAAACGGCTGCTGACGATGAACGGTGAACCCCGCTGACTAGATGATAGGTTCACTATGTGACTGGAAGTATTCTGCATCCAGCGACTATACGTAAGGCACCTGAAAGCTGCATTAGGGACCCCAAAAGTAAGGGTGCCCCTGGCCTGAGAAGGCTCAAACACCACTTTGTCGAAAGTGCAACTTTCAACTAGATGCCCTACTTTGACCTCTGATATCGGGAGCTGGGGTGACCTGATTTGCTCACCGTCTGTCTCATTGCGTAGCTAGATCAGCTTAAAAGAGATGTCTATGGAGGTGACGAAGCGAGAAAACTGCTTCTAAGACCTCAAAGAGACAATAGCCTTTTTTATTTAAAATATACGCTCCATACTTGGCCATTTCGACGTCTTCATTTTCAGCGTTAGAGGGCTGGGTGTTTTGCAGGAGGTTTTGCAGGACAGACTTTGGACTGGCGCGAATGTTCCTTCACGGGTCGGGCGGGGGCGCGAAGGCTTCAAAACTCAAAACCGGAACTGGCGGCCTCACGAAATGCGGAAATAACTGTAACCCTCCGTTCTCCCGGTGTGGGCAAGGTCGCGCGCGTTGCTGGGGCGGATGCGGCCAGGACGCTAGTTGCGGATTTAACATGAGATCATGGAAGATTTTGCTTCGCTGATCATTCTGGTCTTCAAGACCTGGCTGGGCGCTGGAAGCAGGCTACCTGAAATGAAGCTACCGTCTAACCGCTCAACCGGCAAACATCGGGCTCGATCTCAAAATCTTCGCAAATGGCGTGAATAACGAACAATGGTCATTGCGCTGGCAATCTCAAAGACTCTTTGGTGGGCCTCGCCAGAAAACTGAGCTTCAGGCGCCGGGAACATGGGAGAACGAACTTATGTGCGCGGTATGTCTCTTGCGCTGGCTGCGTGGTTGCGGGGCTTTCGGGACAGGGAATGACTTGCCAAATAGTTAGATGAGAAGAAGGTCAGGCGCATTGTTAAAACGGGCAAGTGGGCCTTCCGGAGGAGACGACTGGGGCGCGGCAGCGCCGCTGGTACGTGGGAATGCGTTCACAACCAGCAAAATGACCATGCAAAGGTATAATCTGTTGTCAAAACCTCCTCCATCATGAAATGCCTCGTTCTGAGTCCCTGATTCAGGTTCTAATCAACAGGTACTGCTCAACAACTGCTTTTAACTGATATAACACTGACCAAATTCCATGCTTGACTTGCCCAAAAACTGTAATTTGACATCATTTTAGCAAAAGTTTAGACTCTTTTAAGCAAAATGCCTTAATGAAGCAAAAAATTTGGTTTGGGTACAACACATACAATACTCCTTATGGAAGAAACCGCTCCATGCCATATCTCCATCATAAGTTCCCAAACACAAACATTGGTCTTCACATCTCATACAATGACTCCTTTATAAGACCTAATAACATAATCAAGGAGTACACTAATCCAAACATAAAACAATGTATTATGCCATATAACTGATTAGACAAGTTATCCATATGACACAATATAACTAACTAAATGAATGTGCAACACATGTTGGCATTACAAACACCCCATAATATTTTATCACTACGTACATAGCATGACATCTCTCCTTGACATGTGTTCTCCCAAAAACATGAAAAGAAATAGAATAAACTATGAAAATCTTTTCCCACTCTATCCAAAACAATGCTCTAATACCTAGGAAGTTGTACTTGACAAGATAGAAATAAATAAATAAATGTGTTAGTGGGTAATTAGTCCCTGACCGTTGATTGGTTGTACTTGGTAGTTGTTGATGGTTGGTCCTCAACCAACGTCAGATGGCTATATATTGTATGTTGCATTTGTAGTTGGGGACCGCGCACATTTTAGTATTCTATAATTATTGCCTATCCGTTGAATGAAGAATACAAGACAGATTTTGTGCATTGTGCAATGTCCCCAATTTCATGAGCATTAGAGTTTGAAGGATTAGCCTATCATTTGACCCTCGTAGGCTAGTGTGGTGGATTAGAGAATCCAATTTGGGCGTTATGAAGCTCTTCAGGCGACAGATGGCAGTGCTTACCTCTCCAAATTGTTGGTATATTTTGAGGCTAGGCTATTCAGAGGTTTTTGGTTCCGTTTTAAGGGACTTACTATTTATAGTAAGTCAGAGGTTGTTAGAGAGGGACCCTTACTATTTTTAGTAAGGGAGTTGGATGCACAGTGGATACAATGGTTAACTCCCGAGTTCAGACGAAATTGAGAAATAAAGATTATTTGTGGAGTTATGTTATTTTAATTATTAATAAAGTGATTACTTTATTAATAATTATTTATGAAGTGCAATTATAAAGTTATATTATAACTTTATGTCCAATGAGGCCATGACCCTCAAAAAGGTCACTTAAAGTACATTAAATATTATTATTTTTGAGTGCCCATTTATCAAAGCATTTATTAAAGTTATAAACTGCACATTTAAATATTATTTAAATGATTTAAAAGAAACTTCTAGAGGGGATCAACCTATTTGGAGAAGTCTATAAAAGGCCATCAAAAAAATCAATGAAGGCATCATTGGATCATTTTATACTTGTGCGTTTGGAGAGCTCTTCTCTTGGAGAGGGAAACCTAGGGTTTTTGCATATTTTGGCATTGGAGAGCGTAGCTTCTTCATTGTATCAGCTACCTGAGGGTGTGAAAGACCATCTGAAGGCTGCTCGTGGACTGGCTTCATCCAGGAGTCAATATTGTGCATCATTGGCAGAAATTTCAGAATTATTGTAAGGTTTACAGTGCAGATTTCTGATTATTGAAGACATCAATTATTGCTAATCCTTAATGCTGTTAGAGGCTCTCATTATTGGCTCATGGGAATCTCATATGAGCAGATTAAAGTATTTATTGACAGAAATTTCAAGGGTTTGAGTGTATATGATGGCTGATAAGAAGGATGTAGCTAATGAGCAGGTTTATATCTGCTAAAGTTAGGCTTTCATTGATGAATGTCTGTTTGCTGGGTTGTACCAGAGCTTGCTACAGGCCATACTTACTTCAATGCTGGGACGTGTGGACTTAAGGAGCTAAGACGCCTAGCTTTAACACTATATTTCTCCTTCAATACGGCGGCTGGGTTTTGACACTCATCCTAAGGCATTTGAAAGGTGGAGAAACTTGTCCTTCATCCTTGGCATCCATCTGTTAAGAGTTACACCTGCTTCATACATTTCTAGGTGGCTACTACAGATTTCCAGATTTGTATTAAATAGTGCTTGGACTCCGGGTATGATATTCATTGATTTGTCTAGCATTGTATGAAGGGCTAAATATGAAAAATATTATTTTGCAAGCTATTGTAAATCGGAACTGAATAAATAAGAATGTAATCAGACCCGCACGGGTAGCAGAGTTGGCTTGGGCAGTGGGTTTGCTCCCCATAGGTCTCGGGTTCGACTCCGAGGCCCGGGCTTATCCGTGGTTTGTGGGTGATTACGTGCATCCCCAGAGGATTAGTCTCGCCTCAGCTCGCTCCTCCCGGACCCCAACTTGGCAAAAAGTAAGACCAAGGGAAGGCTGGTTGGGCCACTGGGCTCGGTCGCGAGGATACCTCTGGCGCAACAACCAAAAAAAAAAAAATGTAATCAGATCTGATTTCTATTTAATAAGATGCAAGCTTACTAGTGGGTTCCTTGTGTAAACATTTGTGAACATTCCTTATCATTTCTATGCAATTGCATGTGTTTTTTGGCATTGAGATAACATTCAAGCAAACTTCAAATGCACATAAACACTCAAAAAATTAGAACTCAAACATTGCATGCCAGCCATTTGACGAAATGCAAAAAGGTCAAAACTGAGTTTTCGGAGCAGAACTAGTAAGGGTTCTTACAGTGGTATCAGAGCGGTCTCCTACTATCCTATTGGGGTTTGAATTGAATATTCAGAAAGCTCACATTAACAACATTTGAGTGACCAACACTTGTTAGTTTCCAGCCAGTTTCAGTTATGGGTTGGTATAGTATTGTAGGGAAATCTAGGGAAGAAATTGAATAGGATGCCATCAAGCTCAGGAAAAGTTATGAATGGGAAGCCCCTCAGCTCTTTGAGGGATATCAGAGTATGCCTGATGATTTCAAAGCACAGTACTCACTTAATGATTATCTGACCTTTGTTGTCACTTTATGTCCTGAAAATACTGGAATGGTAGAGTATTTCAAGAGGATGTATAAGGAAAAAATTAATGAAGTTTTGGTCGAGTTCAATGATGACGCTGCAGATAGAAATGACAACAATACTGATTTTTGTAATAGCAGCCAAACTATTGAGCATAATCATGATGTTGATGTGATGGTACATGAGGAAAATGTTGTGGAAGGATCTACAAATGTTGGCATGCATGTTATAGGTGTCAAACATGAATATAGCATGGAAAATTTGACCCATAACCATTTTGATTTTCATGACAGCTGTAAGGAATCTTTGCACCAGCATGAGACAATAGTGATTTCACAAGTGGGTGATGTTTCTACAGAGTTGTCACATGTTGGTACTCAAGATTTGGGTACTAATGATGCA
>VDFB02169721.1:0-29853 GCA_007258455.2 Sequoia sempervirens | reverse complement strand
AAACATCAAAATATTTGAAAAATCCATCCGCCTCATCTCGCTTGCATTCGCAATAAACACCATTCATAATAAATTGATCGTCATCCTCAACCTTTGGTGAAACATTTAGAAACAAGTCTAGCAGGTTAAAAGTAAATTCCGTGCTGCCAAGTCTCAAGTCTCAATCAGTACATAAACAAGTTGGTCAAGTCTTTGTGTTGATAGTCCATCATCCAAACAGTCCCATATCAATCATTTGATAACATCATGTCCTAGGATGAATCCTTCCTACAAAGGGCATTATTTATCAGAAAGAATACTTTGGATAAACGTAAATGACGCCGCCATCCACTAACATGTCCTAGGATGTATCCTTCCTACAATGGGCATTATCTTTTGGCAATAAGTTTTGGTTCTTATCCTTAAAAACACATTCCCTTTTGGTTAGCGGTATTGAAGAGCATCAACTTGTTTGTGTACTTGGTCTTTTTCTTTGACTTATCTTATTGCGCTCAGTCCAAGGACCTCTCGATGATATCCGAACGAAGGATTTAGAGAGATAGGAATGGGGCAACGATCATTATCTTTTGTCTGTTGTGCTTGTTGGACGTTCTTGTAAAATAACTTGGCGAATACTTGCTTTGTTAGATATGTATGGAGGATGTTTTAGATAGCTTGTTGACTATTGCATTGATTGGTTATACCTTTCCGTGTTTTGGTCCGAGATGTTTGAGACTTCTAAAGTGCATCCTAGCAAGGTTTTCGTATGTCAAGTGTGAACAAGAATACTCCTATCTCGCTTGTTGAGTCAAAGTCCATCACACTAGGTACAACGCCATCCTGGTTCTTGATACCTTGATGCATCGTACCTATGTGTGTTATCAAACATAAAGTAAGTGACCCTTTGAAAATCCCAATCCTTGATAAGCAAATCATCATCATTCTTCATCACCATCTCTAATAAAGTCTTGACCAATCATGGACTTGTTGGATCCTCTTGTCATCATCTCATTTCCACGCCAACATTGCATCATGAATAGTCCATCATGCATCCATCCTGCATCCACAAACCGTTAACATTCATCCATCATGCATCCATTATGCATTTATTTTGCATCCATAAATCATCAGAATTCTGCATATCATCTCACATGCATCATCATTATAATATAGATCTGTTAGTCTAAGCATCTCATAAATCATCCATTGTATAATCACAACATATCACATCATCATCTCATCAATCTCATATCATATCATCATTTAAGTTGTTTAGGATAATACAGATTTGTTATTCTAAGCATCTTGAAATCATCTCATTTGCATCGTCATCCATAACCGCCCATTTTGAACCTCTTTATTGCGAGATCGACCCTCAAAATTGAATCTTTTCGCTCGATCTCTCGAGGGGGCAATGTACCAGTGTACTTCTTTCCGCTGGGGCATCCGAAAAATCAGAAAATTTTTAAATTTCGATCGCGACAAGTTTATTCTTTGAACCAACGACACAAGTACATTGCTTCAAAGAGGGGCAAAATGTAGACATACAAAATTTACATTCTGCATTTGATCGGGTTCATTCATCAACTGAACTAGATGTTGCATTAGATCCATTCATCACCTTCATCCATTCATTTAAATAATCTCATTGCCTAAGGTTATTTATTTAAAATCAAATGAGCATTATCATCAATCTTTTAATAATAAATCAAAAAGCCATTTAAATCAAATCCTAAATCATATTCCATCATTTTCTGATTTAAATAAATCAATTATCAAAGTCTTGAAAGTCAAATCATCTAAGCACCATTAAATCAGCATAATCATCATCTATTTTAATCCCATCCCACTTGCATTCTCTAGATATCTCCACTTGCACAATAAATCAATTTTATTGATTTATTAAAACCTCATTTTCCCTCAACATGACAAGTCAAACATGGCATTTATTGCTGTTTTTCTTGTCCCCCTCTCAAAATTTATTGCAAATTTGAATTCAAAATTTCCCCCTCTTGGGCACTCTTCCCAAATCTTGCACAACCATTGACCATTCACCATTTGACAAGTGTCATCTTCTCATTAGAGGATCTTTAGTCTCACATTCACCATCTTGGCCAATTTCTCATCAAGAAAATCTATAAAATGAGGCCTTCACAATCTCTTCACAAATCCATCATCTACAACACTTGATGCAAGGTTATTCTCTTTGAGAACTTATCTTGTCCATTTATCATCTCCATATCCATAGCAATTTCATCACTAGCTTATCAATCAAGGATTGGGAAAGGGTCACTAGCACATGTGACACCAATCCAATATGAGATAGAGTTGGATTATCATGCTTTTGAAATGTCTTTTTGATGTTATTTTGTTACTTGTGGCATTTCTTTAGCATAGGTATTTTATTTCATGGAGGTATTTACAGATTTGTGTGTTTAGACTAACCCTTCTAATGAGTATTTGAAGTTGGTCTTACATGCAGATTTAGGGTACTTCACAAAGTAATTCCAACTCCCCATCTCAAACATTCAAGTGAAAATGACACTCTTTACATGAAATATTTTCTTGTACCTATCCCTTATAATCAAAAGAATCATTTTCCAAACAAGCACGACCAAATTCATCCTTGCACTTATACCATCCAATGAAGACAATTGTGTAAGAGAAGATGTATGGTCCATAGATAAACAATGTTGTTCACAATATTCTGTGCCAAAGAGTATTACGAAGAGATGATCCAACCGGACCTCAACAATTTCCTTAGCCAACCAGAAAGTTTTAACTATGTCTTCTCTCTATCTCTGAGACGTCAGCAACTCCACTTGCAATTCTCCAAATCTTATTCTTTGTTTTCGATCCTTGTCTTTGAAGAAATAAAAAATTATTTCGAATACTATTCATCTCAAATTTAATGGATTCACTTTTGCTTCTAAAATTGTCAATAGTTTTCGGCCACCAGAGACAATACCAGTAGATGTCAGATATTTCGTTGATGCATTATCTTGTCTCATTAATTTGTTCTAAAGATAACACTTGTTTAGCTTTGGTATATCTTCTCTCAATCACACCTTTCAACTTATGACCTTTAGGTCCTTCCAACAATGTTCTTTCTTCAATAACCTCTACTTGATCATTTGGTAAAGAATCTAACACATCTAAAACTGAGATACCCCTATTGAGCAAATAATCAACCAATGCATCATCAATTTTAAGTCTCTTGATTGGAGAGCATGCACCCCACATTTCACCAACCTTCTTTATATCACCTTTATCTAGCATCATCCATATATCCTCTAGATCAAAGGAGTCAAATCCAAAGAAAATTTCTTCTTCATTCTTCTTTTCTTTTGAGATAGTGATAACATCTTTTGTAATAGTTTTTCTCCTTTTAGATTCTAGAGGGGACTCACTAATGATAGCTTCCAACTCATTCTTATTGAAGGATGAACCCACTTCAAACCGACTAGGCACTAACATACTGAAGCACAAATTCATCTTTAGGAATGTAAAATAGGCTATGAAAACACTTAGATTATTCACCAATGACTCCAAATACCTATAAACTTGTTTTCCAATAGGAATACCAGATTTTCATTCACCATTGTCTCTTCCTACTACAAGGTCGAAAAGTAAAATGTCAAACATATGAGCAAAGATCCAAATAAAAAAGGATAACCCTCAGCCAAGGAAATTCTTACATTCTCAATTAGGTTTTCTAGTAATAGACTACACAAATCAAACTGTTGGTTTTCCCTAACCATCATGTGTGCAAGATATACAACAATAGCTGAAGTCCAACCTTCACCATTTATGAAATAAATTTTATAAGAAATATCGTACACAACATAGCTTACCATAGAATCAGCAAGAGTATTTATCAATAGAGCTTGAGGGTTCTTGTTGATACCAGTAAGTTCTTCCACATCTTTGTATTTCACAGTTTTCTTTCCAAGAAGGTCCCCAACGCTACATAACCCAGTAGTTGCTTCGATGCTTCCTTTGTGATCAGGTAGGGTTTTCCCAAAATAATGTCTCCATTCTTGAATCAACTTAATAAGAACAAGATTGATTCTATGTCTGCAAACCAAGGAAATTCTCCACATAAATCCATCCCTAGGGTTTTCACGCTTTGCAATTCATTTGTCTTCAACACTAGTTCCATTTCCTTCATCTTCCTATAATGAAATTCTTCCAATTCGACACCCTTTAGCTTCAATGGAATATTACCACTCAATCCTCTATCCATTCTCATGCTTATTTTCTTGAATTCTTTATTGATCAATCAAAAATTTCTTCCTTTTCAATTGAGAAACAATTCTAGATTATGTGTAATAATTCCTTCAAATTACCTTAGAATTGCTTCAAATCAGTTCAAGCTTGCTTCAAGATTTCTCCAATTCTTCTTTCAAACTCTTCAAGTGCACAAGTGATCAAAATAACTTACAAATTTTATTTTATACACCATCGATTTGCCCTAATTTGCATTAAATTTGGAAAAATTCAAAAAGTTGATAAAACCTGCATTTTTTGAACTCTAAACCCTAAATCGATCCACAAAGAAACACTCTTGTAACTTTTCTTCTAGTTTCTTTTACATAACCTCTGTTTACTCATTCTTTACAATATATCCTCATGCCAATTTCTGACACGTCATTCATCCAGGGGGTTTGTATAGTTTTTTGATAATGCTCCCCCTAAGACCATGCTAGTTCTAATTCCCATAGGAATTTTCTATACCAGATGAGGGCACAAACACATCTATTTTATTTGTCTCTTCTTCTTTCTTCTTCCATATATTATTCATCTCTTGCTTCAACTCTTCTTTGTCAATTTTCTTCATAAGCTCATTCTTCTCTACTAGATCAAACTGCTTTCCCTTCCTACTTTTGTGCAAACCTTTGAGATATGTTTGGGTTTGTTGTTGTTACAGGAGATAACATTTTTCTAATTAATCTATCCTTCATTAACCCTTGTCCCACACTAATTTTCTTTGTGTCCCATTTTGTTACAAGTATAGTAATAGCCATTAAAGGATTGATACATTATGCCTCCATTAAAGTTATTCATCATCATTTGACTAATCAATATCACCTAAGATCTACATTCAGTGGCTTTATGTCCAAACTTCTTGTATGAATAACATTTTCCAGAGAAGGAACTAGGAAACTGATTCATTTTAGTTTTACACTTAGTTTTCCTATGACCAAATTTGTTACAAGAAAAGAAGACACCATTGAAAGAGGGATACCTTTGTGCATTAAGATGTCTCACAGGCAATCTTCTAGCAAAGTTTCTTGAATTTATTTTCTGCTTCCCTTTGTCCCGAGTCTTTTGATTTTCCTTTGAGCTTTCATTTATTTCATTTCCCAAGCCACCTTTGTCTTTACTTGCTTTCTATCCTACAATCAGTTCATCAATCTTGTCGAAGCTAGCTTTGAAATTATTTTCACAGAGTTTTACTTTCCCCAATTATAATTTCAAGTTCACTACCTATTGTTCAAGTCTAGTGCATTCATCAGACTTTCTCTGCACCATTGCATTTAGACATTCTTCAATCCTCTTCTTTTATCCTACTAGCACTTTCAATCCGATGATCTCTTGTTTTTGTTGTTCACTCACTTCTCTATTCCTTTCTCTAAACTTCTTCAATTGTTCTTTCAATTTTTAGACACATTCATTCACCTCATCAATATTTTCTTTCATATCTTTGTTTTCATTTTCAACTTTATCAAGATCTTCAAGTGCAGCCTGGAGTTCTTCTTTGTCATCCATTTGATCAACCTTCAGGCTCCTCCTCAAGTGGTTAAGCTCAACACCAAGGAACCAACGCTCTGATACCAATTATTAAAGAAAGTACAAGACAACTAACAGGGGGATTGAATTAGTTGTCACCAAATTCAAACACAAAACCTCAAACACTTATCAACTTCACAACCACACTATTCTATTATTAAGTATGGACATGAAATGTAGATAACAAAAAGAAAAATGAAAACATAATGAACACTAGATTTAATGTGGAAAACCCAATAAATGAAAAACCACAGTGAGGATTAACTCACAATATAAAGTGATAGCAAACCTAAATATATAAGGCTCGCTGCCAAAGGGCTCACTGTCTAGATACAAAAAGCTCACTACTTACAAGGACACTCACTTCCTACAAAATGAATTACAAAACAAAATTGGATTCACATCCGAAAAGAACTAATGAGAATGCACCCAACAAGTGTTGGTACAGTTCTAGTGATGATCAATAGACTAACTTAACACACGTCATCATTTTTGCACTTCTTGACATTCGTAAATTCGTAATCACTACAACTTTGACTATTTTCCAACCTTTAATTTTTTTTGACATATATACTTGAT
Source organism: Sequoia sempervirens (assembly GCA_007258455.2). Taxonomy (NCBI): domain Eukaryota; kingdom Viridiplantae; phylum Streptophyta; class Pinopsida; order Cupressales; family Cupressaceae; genus Sequoia; species Sequoia sempervirens. The sequence goes on along the minus strand of VDFB02169721.1, from coordinate 23,502 downwards.
CCATCTGCTAGCATCAATTATGTTGGCCTAATTAGATGCAATCCTTGTTTACCAAAAATACCAACTGTCGACCTCAAGCATTCTCAAAATCTTTCCAAATAATAAATTAAAACATGTAGCACACTTCATCGTGTCGACATAGACCTAAGATAGGTTGTACATATATTCGCATAGCAAAAATTAATTCACCATACCACAATTATCCATGAAATTAGCCAAAAATAGATTTAACAACAAAAAGAAATGAACAAAATAATGCCAATACACCATACAAGCACCAAAGCACAAGATATTCTAAACATACATGCTTGAAACATCCATAAGTTATTTCCCAAAACCACAAGCAAAAACTATCAACTCTGGAGGATTGCAGACCACGATACCAGAGGATGTAAATTGTATATTAGTGCAGATACCAAACCAAAATACCGGATCAAACAATGAATTTGTCTTGTAGTCACAACTCGTATAACATGGTGACATCAATGACAACACAAAAAATGTATAGATAGAAATTCTTCATTCTTCCAACACACAACCTTCTACATTAAATACTTTCATAACTTTATCATCTTCCAAATGATTCTTATTATTAATTAGTACTTTAGCTCCCATGTGTTCCACATGAAGATCTACCTTAGTTGTTAGACTGTATCAAGGGACTTAGCTTTGATACTAATTGTTGAACACATAGAAGTATAAAGTGGGGGGAGAATCAATACTTAATCAAATTCTTCACTTCTCACAAAAAATAATCAAATGAAAACATTTAAACCATAATAAGAAAAATAACACATAAGCACACAACCATAACACAAGATTTATGTGGAAAACCCTAGAATGGAAAAACCACTGTGAGAAAGCTACTTTGATCTACTATCCAAATCTAGAATAACAAATGAAAACAAGATTTACAACAAGATTTGTGGGGTACAACCCAAAGGAAGATGCAACTTTGTTAAGTACTACAACACTTACAAAAATGATGCTACAACCTTTGTACAAAGATACTTACCTAAATAAAAAAATAAACTTCTTCAACTTTCTCCTGACCTTTCCAAAATTTGTAATATTATCTTACTTCTGTACAACCACTCTACTAAGCTCCACAACATCATAATATCATAAAATACCTCTTTTTTTCATCACAACTAACTCCACTATTTCGTAGTAACAACAGTGCTAAGCTGCATGACTAAACTGATCATTTTCATACTTCATTATCAAAAAAACTATTGCAGTTATTTTATTTGCATGCATTATATTTTCTAACAGTTATCACATATCACATACATCTTTCAATAATCTTGTTATAACATTTATATCCTCCACAACACCTCAAAAAACATTCTCCTTCATTGCCCGGGATAAAACATGTAATATGAAACATGCTATGACCATGATTGTCACTGCCCAAGATATCTTCAATAAAAATCAAATAAAATTCAAACCAAGAGATAATCAAGACCTATTTTAGCTTAGCAAACCTCTCCATACTAGCACACACTTTCAAACACTTAGCACAATCATCTCAATATACCAAGTCAACCCATTAAACACTTAAACTTCTTTGTATTAGCTCCAGACCAAAGGTAGTATTAGGCGAACAAAAATAATATAATGTGGATTATTTCATGAACATTAAATGCCTTGGAAAATATTCCTATACTCTCCTTTTACTCTTTCAAACCATTTCATGCTAGCGCAAATATTTGATCATTGATGTCGATATCCTTAATACAATCTAATTGCAAAGATTTGATGTAAAGCATTGGAAATCATACTTGTGATAGACAAAGACATTTGAAACTTGAACTAAACATACCAAGTAACCATATGATCAAATTGTTCAATTAAAAAATCCAACTTTCAAGATGCAGTGAAAAGAAGTGCAACTATATATTTCATCTACTTACCTTAAACTACAACAAGACTTGTCTTCATTTAGATGACTCTGTAAAATATTACGGTGCAATTTATCACTTGAAACCTTAATCATATGTGTGTCCTACTTATATGTAGCAATCCTCCAAACTATAGGACCATATCTTCAATAGTCGAGAAGGGAAGAGCATTATACTATCACTTTATAATTGTAACTATCCTATTTCACTACTACCTTCACTCTACTGACTCTAAAACACTTTGTGGTAGTTATGATATTGCTATCAGGATTCAACCGTGTAGTTTCGAGTTAAACTCATGGACCCATGTTTCATGAGTAGTGGTTCAACAAGAACCCATCTCTCATGATATCGAATGGTCCACTTAGCACTCATTGCATCTAGGTGATGCTCACATAAGTGAAGCACTGGTCCGTCCCGGGAGGTCACCCATCCCAGTACTGCTCTAGCTCAAGCACGTTGTGGAAAAATACCTCCTACTTTGTGGTAAGTTTCATGATCTCAAATTTGAACCACACATACCTGAGAGTAGTTATAAGACATCTTATATATCTGTGGGCTCATAGCTTCAAATGCATTAAAATGTGGTGCATTATCTTGCTTTGACACCTTTCTTGACTTGTGCTTAACCAAATTTATTCAAACTTTTTGCAATGTTCTTTCTCCAGTGCCAAGCCACATGGCTGCATAATTTCAATGAAATTCATTATCAGCACAAATCATCAAGGATATTCACAACATACACTTGTCATGAACTTACACATAAAATTCAGAAGATAAGGTACAACTATGTTCAAATGATATTGATCATCATCACTCCTTTGATCTACTCCTTTGACATCACTACTGAATTGACATGAATGATAACATTTGCAACATCTAATGCATTTTATAATAATGATTTAATGGGATCTTTGAACCATAAAATATCATTTAAAAACACACACTTTCAAATTTTAATATCTCCAATAATATAATCTCTAAAAAATTAAAAGTAATAAAATTAGACATACTTGAGTGTAGATGCATAACTAATTTTGCTAGTTACTGGTTCATCTAGTGTGGCAACCCAAATTCTTTACACCATTTTTCTATTGTAATATTCCTTTTTGTAGTGTGTTACAAACATGAATATAACTTAATGGAGAGGTTTTCCAATAGACGAAAATATTAGAGCAACAAACCATGCAACTCATTGTCAAGAAGAACGCGTATAGATGTTATTACAGAGCTTTCTTAATAGATGAAAACACTAGAGCAACAAATGACACATGACATTGTCAAGAAGAGTTGAATAAACATGTTGGAACTTGAATACTATATAACACTCTTTCTCTAGAAAGAAAAGTTAATAGATAATATTATGAATATATTCACAACATGCTAAACATGATCTGTAGCTAGCTTGACAATTAAAATTGATGTCAAGTATGATACATACCAATTATGACCCTTTGATCATAAGAAAAACTCTTTATATTTTTGTCCTAAATTATATATGATTATTTTTCATTAGTGACTTTACTTTAATGTTCTTAAAATTCATTATTATCCTTTTTTTTTCCCTATAATTAATATTTAGAATTTTTTTATTTGTGAGTTGAGCTAATCTTATATAAAATTACATTTGAAATATTGACTAATCTCACACACTTACATTTGATAATTATGCATCACTGTTATCATAAAAATAAAATATATGTACAATAAACACAAAGAAACCACTATAGATGATGTTTTCATCTTTTTAGTTTTTTTTAACTTTTATGACTATTTATTTTAATAATTTAGTCACATCTTCCATTTTATAATATAAATAAACAAAATTGCATGACGATGTGGTCCATTACTCAATGTTTGCTTCCACTATGATATTTTATTCGATTATTTGTCATGGGCAAATAATGATAACAAATTGTGTAATGGTTTTGAGATAAATGAAGGTTCTAAGAACACGAACCTTACCAAATATGGACATGGAGGTTTATTAAAATCTTATTATATACCACTCGCTTGTTCTTGTCATAATTTAAAACATTATTTATTTCTCCACTTGGTAGACAATCAATTTCCATCACAATAAGATGTTTCAATTTTCATCCCAAAAGACACACCATCAATTCGTTTCATCACATTAACAATCATAATATTTGTAATTATAGCAAACGGACAAATTGGGTGGTGTTAACAAGGTCTTGGAAGACTATACATACGTGCATGCATTGATTTCATATCAAAAGTTGTGCATCAATAGTACTCCTCCTTGCAATTAAATTTTATGGCCATATAGCTCTATTTAGGAATCATTCTTATAAGATTTAATTAAAATTTTAGCATCATTTGAAAGGTAAGATTTTAGACTTTGTAGAGATTCATTTTATATATTTGTATAATTTTTATAATAAAATATAATAACATTCTAGAATATTTACTATGTGGGAAGAGAGATTATATAATAGTATTTGAAAGATAAATTTGTTTTGAAGAGATTGTAATATATATGTATGTAGATAAAATATTTGAAAGATATTAAAAAATTGTTTGATAGGTAAAATTATTATCTCTCTTCCAGGGCTAGTCTCTCCTCCATTCTTGTGGTACTAGAGCATCACATAAAATTCTTTTACATATAATTTATATCTAAATATTTATTTGTGAGTTTAAAAGTAAAATTACATATAATATGAGATTAAATTTATATTAATGACTTTGTGAATAGTTAGTAAATAATAAAATATAGAATTAAAATATGGAATTAAATAATTGGCTCAATAGTTGTTATATTAATAGGTATAATTAAACTAGAAGAAAGGGGAAACTAATCAAGTGAGTCAATAACAAAAATTTCTTAACATAAATTTGGGTCTATTCACCGCATGGGAAAATTACGGCCAACAATTCACTGTGGGAAAATTCACCACAAGCAATTCACGACACCAAAAATTAAATTCACGACACAAAAAATTAAATTCATGGCATGAAAATTAATCATAAACTTTTAATGTGATGAATTTTCCCTGGCCATGAATTGTTGGTGGTGAATTTTCCATGAGGTCAATTTGTCTTGGCCGAAATTTTCCCACGGTGAATTGTTGGCAGTGAATTTCAAAATTTTCCTAGAGCCATAAATTTGATGGTCAGTTACTTGTAAAACATTCTTTACATCTAATTGTATATACATCTCTATACAAACCTAGTAAACTAGAATAACTATCATAAATATGTATATCTAAAAGACAATAAGAGAGATAAAATATCTCATGATGTTTGTCTAACCTATCTCATAAATCTAATATGAAGAAGTCAAAGTTATATCTCTCAACATCTTTTAAATAAATATATTTAAGATATTTATGTTTGTTACAAATTTAAATCCATACCAAAAGATCTAATTAGAACCTTGTTTTAGAAATAAGCTTTTAAAATTTGAATGCTTGTTATAAATTAGAAATTTTACTATATGAGAGGACATTAAATAAAATAGAATATAAACTAGCATAAGTATCTTAAATAAATATATTTAAAAGAAGTATGCTAAATAAATATATTTAAAAGAAGTTGAGATAAAGAAATCTTTAGACACTTGCCTAACTTATCTAACAATCCATTATGAATATTTGATTCATATATCTTAACATGTTTTAAATAAACAAATTTAAAATATATACTAAATTTAAATTTATATTAAAAATAAAATCAAAACCACTAGATAACAATAAATATTTTTAAATATTTAAAGAAATTTAAAATATATACTAAATTTAAATTTATGCTAAAAACCAAATCGAGTACTTTAGATAAGAATAAATATCTGTAGGTATCTATGCTATATATAAATTTAAATCTATACGACACCATATCAAAAAAAAGGACGTGAAACAATATTAATAAAAAAACTCTAAATTTATTATATTAAACTCGGCAAGATCCTAAAAATCTCTAGATTTATCATAATAATTTTAAGCTATATCAATGTAAATTTACTTTATTTAATAATTTACGGCTTGTTTAACAGCCCTCCTGATACTTTGAGATAAACGAAGCAAAAATCAGTTTAATAGTTTTAGTGGTGGTGGATTTGCTATAAAAGAAGAGAGAAAATATTCTCCCAATAAAAATAATAGTTTTTGTTATGAAAGCAATAAATGGAATGTCTCGTAATATTATTTTATCCTTAGTTTTATTAGTTGGTAGGTTAGATATAATGTGAGATTTGAGACTCAAACAAGTCTCACGTCTACATGCAAATATTTCAAAAATCAGATAATACTTAGTTTCTTGGAAATTTTTTAGATTTGTCTAAGTTTACTTCATTCCATTGTTTAGCACTTAGCATTCCTTATATGAAATGGATGACCTACTTTTTAAAAATAAAGAAAATAAAAGAAATTGATAAGTTGAAATGAAAAATAGAACTATATTTTATTAATATTTCAATTCTAATAAATATAAAATTAGTTTTACATTTTTATTTAATTTTTTAATAACTTAATAAGTTTAATATATATTACTATTTTTTTAAAATTAGTAATTTTATTGATATTTGCATTTTCATATATTTTGACTTTGCATTTAGTTTACTCTATTTTAATTGTTAATTTAGACTTAAGTTCTAAATTTATTTTAATTATTTATTTCTTATGAAATTACAAAAAGTAATTAATAGTTATTAGAATGAAGATAGTTTATAACTAATTATCTTATTAAAATTTTAATTATTGTAGAATAATTATATTTTGAATTTGAATTTGAATTTATATAATAAAATAAATTGGAAACTTAAAATTTAAATTTAAAATTTGAGAGAGAGAAATTAACTTTTGATTAGTTGTTTCATGTCAACAATCTAAGGACAACACATGTCCCTCGGGAGTTATGCTCAAGATAGCATGTCATTTCATTAAGGATATGATAATTCAATTTTAAGATTATGATAATTCAATTTTAAGATCTTATCAATGTATCCATTACATGTTTGAGGAGGAAAAAAGATAGAGAGAAAATGTAGAGGTAGATAGAGATAAGACATAGAGAGGTAAAAGGAAAAAAATAGAATATAGTGAAGAGATGTATATATAGAGAGAGGGATATATATATATAGAGAGAGAGAGAGAACACATAGAGAGATCGGGTATGTGCAAGATCATGATGGGCCAAAAAGTGGCAATATGATGGGTATGTGGCTAATGACTTTTTATTTTCTGAAAATTGATGAAATGAAAAGGGTTTTTAAAGGAGATTCTCATCTTTACACCAATATAAGTTATTCTTTACTTTGAATTTAATAAGTAATTATTATTCATTTTCTATTTGAATTACAACTAAAGTCCTAATTGATAGGCTGATTGGAAAACATCTATATATTTCAAACTGTATCACTTTTTTTAAATCCAAAACATGTCACATTCTATGTTTTTCATAATATAGGATTAAAAAAGGAAAATTTGAATTTCATGAAGTTTTGATCAAGTTAAGGTGGTCAGGCATATGAGTTTTTATATTTTTTAAAAGTTGTAATAAAAAATTCATAATTAATTATTTACTCAGAAAAAAATTACAAAAAACTATGCATCACATCGGGACTTGAGTCCTCTAATTATAACTAAAATATTATAAAACAATATTAGCATTTTATTGTGGTTAGGGTGGTCAGTCAAACACCTACTTCTTATTTTTTCCCTAAAATTTAAGTACTACTGCATTGAAATTTCAATTTTTGACCAAATGGATTTTCTTTTTTTTTTAAACAAACCTAGCAGTTTAGAAATTACATTCAATTTGCTACAAATTCTATTCTTACATATTTTTTATTTAATATAGGTAACTTATTCAATTTTTTACGTCAAGTTGTCTAACTCTGAGTTTTCTAAATTTTTTGCCACTTAAGGGCCTATTTTTTCCATGATGATCCTACACATACCCAATCTTTAAATCTTTGTCTCCCTCTATATCAAGTTATGTTTATTATTATCTCTCAATATCTGTCTTCGTCTCTCCCCTATTTCTCTCTATATTTCTCTTCTCAAGTCTATCTTTCTCTCGTTTCCTCTCTCTCTTTCCCTCTTCCAATCTCTCTCTCTCCCTCACTCTCTTTTGCTATTGCTATTCATCTCTCTCCTCTCTTTCCCCTCTCCCTCTCTCCATCTCTCCCTCTTTATCTCCCTCTTGTGACACTGCATCGAAAGCATTAAAAGGAAAAAGATTTCTTTGATCATCAGGGGTACAAAGTTCTGCACTTGAATCATCTCTCTATGTATCAAAACAATTATATGTTTCACCTTGTACTCTTTGTGCTCTACCCTTGTTTGTTAAGCACATGTCCTCATTTGTGCCTTTTCCTTTATCAGCTTTGTCATCCTTGTGTGTCCACTTACTGCTGTTAGCAGGGGCTCCCTTATGACCTCCCCTATACTAAGACCTTCTTCCATTCATGATGAACAACCATAAATAATTCTAATTCTATCAGAATCGCCACTCACTTTTATCAAAAATGAGAAAATAGTTTGATACTTTTTATTCCTAGTGGAGTCTGTGCAAGATTTCTAACTCTATAGTTCAGGATTTGATTCTGATTGTTCCCCAGCAGAGTCGCCAATTTGTTAGCTCTCAAAAATGTAGGCAAGGATACCTCAAGAGGTTGCCAACCTCTTAGTACATTTTAGGGTAACAGAACAACGTTAAATGAATTCAACCTTCTATTCTTTAGGTGCTGCTAAACCTGGGCGGGAGTACCTCTTTGAATTATGCAAACTTAACTTTTGATTATCTTCTTACGACAATTTGTTCACAATGGCAATGAGAAGTGAACAAATGAAATCCAACTTGAAAATAGTAACAATATTCTTATCTGAAACCTAAAATAAAAACTCAATTAACAGATGTAAAGAAAACTGAATAAGTTCAAATGGTGAAGTGCAGAGACCAGTGCCTTGTTGGGTATGCGGAGTCAAATGAGATCAAGATGAGCAACACCTCTCAAAGAAAAGTCAAATTATCTGGAATATATTATGATTATAACTTGTATAAACATGCAAGAATGCGATTACTAAGTTCTACTTGAAAATCCAATTGAATCTCTCTGATCACTGTGATTAACCAAAAGGATTTATTCTTTACTTGAAAGAACCAATCAATCAATCACACAAGAACAACAAATGTGCACTAATAAATCAAATACAAACTTGTCATATCAATTTAAACGATAAAAAAAAATCCATTTTGGAGACAACTTAGCAATCTTTTTATTTAATTCACTAGATACCTAATACCAGATAGGTGCAACAACATCAATTGACATTCATAAGTACCTCAATGTTTAAAACATGCATCATAGCTTCTGATTTGGTAAATTCACTGTTTTGTATCCATACAATTTGCTTACTATATCGAATCACTCATAACTAGTCCTTGTTACAAAATGAAAAATTCCTATTTATACACAAGTATTTTAAGAAAATATTAAAATGAAACCTCATGTCGGCCCAGCACAAAATTCAGGCTCCAATCGACCTAGCAAGCAATGGTCATCCAAGCAAATTCATGTTGGTTGTGCAGTGTTTTGCTTTTTGTTATTCACATTTGCATAGTCAACGAGAAAAAACATATCGTCCTGCCGCAAGCAATTCAAATGCTATGATCCCGTGTGTATTTTGCATTTGCCGTGACTGTCGACTGTCGAGGAGACCTCCTGTAGACCAAAATATGTTTCATCGAAAGCCCATATTATTTTCCTAGTTGCCAAGACCTGGGAAGACTCTCATTGAAAAGCACCTTTATTTCCTTCATAGTTGCTATAGCCCACTGCACTCGGGGAGACCCAATACCGATTACCTTATCTCTCACTGAAGATCTTCATAAAACTTCATGTCATTGTGACCACCCAAATATCCTGCCGACAAAACCAACACTGCATTCCATTCGGCAAGACCCCAGGGTCCTCACCAAGACCACACACCGAAACACATAGGTCACACCAAGCAATCTTTTATAGTATTCAACTTCGTGAGGACCACAAGATTCTCTCACTAAAAAGAATACCCCTCAAGCAATCAGCAAGAAAAAATGATGTTGGGGGGACCTCATGTAGAGAATTCTTTGTTTCATCAAAAGGCCCTAAGATAAATTTTGATCGCCAAGAGATGGTAACACCTACACTGAAATCCAATCATAAGATATTGTCTGTAAGACCCGATGACTCGCTGTAACATATACCAAAGCAACATAAGTCACAGCGATAGACCAATTCTTCCACCATTGGTCGGTGTAACAATGGAAACTCGTTGTGACACTGCGTCAAAAGCATTTAACTTATACCAATGAACCACCAAAAGGTAAAGTCGAGGAAACAGGTGATATTCAGTAAGACACCACCCCAAAAGCCATAACTTGTGCCGAAGGGACCCACAGTGCACTTGTTGCTGAGACACCAAGAATTCAGTAAGAAGCTAGCTCGACCACTAAGACAAATGTTGATAGAAGCCACCACAGTCGCCGAAACAAAAAAAACATCTTGTCGATAGGCAATAGACATTTGCTAGCAGAAAAATAGATCAGAGAGACCCAAATGCTGTCACGACAACATACCTAAAACATAAAGTATTAGCAGAAAAATCATAGTTGTTTGGGGAGATAATGGGAGACCTATGTCGATGTGAACCAGAATGGAAAATATGCATGTGCCAATAGATTCAATGGGAAAATATGGAAAAAAAGGGTGAAATATACATATGGTAGGACCAAATCTAGAAATTTATGAGTGAAAACATATGTAAAAACATCATATTTTTACAGTCCCAACACCTCCTTTTTCTTTGGACCTTCCTCCCACATGCAAGGCATCTTGGGAGACTGCATTCATGGACTTTCTTCTCATCTCTTCCAAAAGAAGTTTTGCAATGAGACTAGCCATCTTCGGTTCTATACCACCACCACTTATGGCAACAATTAGATTTTCCCAAGATTTGGGTAAAGAAAATAGCTTCAAAATACATTTATCTTCCTCTTCTATCTTAACATCTACTAATTTTCTATGACTTATAATCATATTAAAATCATTTAAATTTTCTACAATAGAATCACCATCCTTCATTTTCAAAAAATACAAACATCTTTTGAGATACAACTTATTAGTTAAACTTTTAGTTTGGTAAATATTACCTATCTTCTTCCATAAATTATGTGACCGTAGATTCTTCTGAAACATTCAAGAGGATGGAATTTGTAAGACAAAACTAAATGGTTCCCCATGCCTTCTTGTCCATTTCCTTCCAATATTCATTAGATGCTGATTTTGGTTTCTTTTCATCTAAAACTACCAAAAACCAATCTCTCTCTTCAAGGAGATCTTCCATCTTCAAATTCCACATCTCATAGCCAGATCAATTAAAATTCTCAATATCCAAATGGGAGGTACAATCCATGGTTTACAATATTATTCACAAATTTGTAAAACCCACAATGCACAAGCTCCCACTATAACCAAATATCTGTCAAAACTCAAAAGAAAGGTGTGGCTCTATTATAGAACCATAATCTCTAATACCATATGTTGGAAATCAAGGTATAGCTTTAAACAATATGAACTTAAATATGTGGTTGTAAATTTGAAATTATTTTTACAAGATTACCATAAAATGTTTAATTGATTGACAATTACACGAATGAAAGAAAATTTGCAATACCACAAGTCATCAACACAAGTGACACAAGATACATGTGGAGAAATGATTGTGAGAAAAAATTCCACACCCAAATAAATCCAATGTTTGTATTAATCTTCAAGGAATCCCATCAATACAACAATCCTCTCTGCAATTTAGTAGCACTCCATCATCCTAACAAGCTATACAGAAGTCATACTAAACCACCATCGAAAGGATCCAATATATAGAAGTTTATAGGAGAGAATACCACAAATGTTATCCCAAAACAACAAGCAAAACCACCTGGAAAATCCCACTCCCACCTTAGTGGACAAACTATACCATGGAATAAAATATTAAATTATCACATGGCCTTCATATGGGCACCTAACCCACATCCAATAAGAAATTTTCAAACCCAAGATCTTCATAACTCTCTAATGGCTTCGACGACTACATGTAAGATCATGCACCAACATGCACACCTAGACTCCCAACCATACAAGAGTATGAAAAAATGAAAATAACATGTAGAGACATGCAAACTCAAGTGATTAGGCAACCCAAAAAGTTCGATGCCAAAGAGGAATATTCTCTTAGGATGCTTAGTAACTACCAGTGTAATGGGTCCACCTCTTTGAATGTAATTACAATTTATCCTATAAAAAAATTATAAATATTTTGTCCCTCATTTCTCCTAGAACACTTTCCAAAGAACATGGAGACACATAAATCAACTTAGGGTAGAAATTTTAATGGCACCTATCCTAACATTGTGATAGTGAATTTGAGATAGTTTCAAGTATATATACTTATTGGTTCTTATGATCTAGGAAATCCTAATCGATGTGAAAAGCTCTTAATTACTGAAAATTCTTCTCATTCGATGCTTAAAATGCTTAAGTGAACAATTCAACGACATAGACTATGGATTTTATAACTAAAAGGAATTAATTTATGGCCTCAAAGCCATATTTTATCTCATTACTCTTAGCTTGCACAAGCTAGAGCACACAACTACCTATTTCCTAAATTTGAATGTGTCGTTGATCATTGAGTAAAATATTTCATCTGATGGTTGTAAAAGGTCTGACCTATTTCAAAATATTTTGACATGCATGGAAAATATCTTGGATCAATATAAATCATCTATTTAGGATCAACTTTAAAACTCAGCAAAAAGCATGTCATTGGGAAGAACAGTCATATTTGTGCATGTGGCAATTCCTTGTGCTTCTGCAATCTTAACACTATAATGTTGAAAAGAACTTGCTGAATGGTGGAAAACCCTTCAAATTGTGCCATGTTTCAATTGATGATCATTTGTTATCACCTTTTTTGTTGTATAAAACACATTTTGGGCTTAATCAACAACAACCATGTGTCCATCAAATACCTCATATCTTGACACTTAACAACCTCTCATAATTTTGTAGCTTCAGTAAGCCTTTATGAAAATAGTTCATAGAATGGAAAAATTACAATAAGATAATAACACGTGGCACCCATTAGGCCAATGTGTTAGTATACCTTTGAAATTTTTCCACATGTCTTCTTCCCACATTTTTGCAAGGCACTTGTGGGTCTGTCAATTTCAATGTGAAAACAATTGTAAGCCTAGCTTCCATTTGTAGAGGCCACAATTATCTAAGGGAAAATAGATACGCAATGATCAACTCCGCTAACTATATGTCTTCTCTTTTAATCAACCATGAAGTATTCTACACTAGATAAAATCACAAATTCTCCCTTCTCATTATTTTGTTTTGATTTTTTCTCCATATATTTTCCACTACCTTCTTTTGTTGAATTAGAGTTGTCTCTATCTTCCTGTGTTGAATAGGTGGTTCCATAGAACCACTCTTGTAGAATCTTTCTTTATGCCCAATATTATTGCACTTGTAGCAAACAACATTATATTCTAGGTTCAAACCATTTCTCATTACTTTAGTTCTATAATAAACAACCCTATGACCAAACTTATTGTATGCATAGCAATAACCATAAATGGAATGAGAAATTCTAGCATAATCTCTTGGAGGCACAAATGATTCCATTCTCATGTCATAATTTATTCTTGTGTTAGTTCTACAATCAATAGCCTTATGAAAAAACTTATTGCAAGAGTAATAATAACCATAAAGGATTGAGAGAACCTAGGAGGAGAAGCATATCTAGGAGATCTCTTGAACCCCTTCAAATCACTGACCATTATGAGGTCATCATCCAAATTCTACTTCTCATCTTTAGTCTTCTTAGAGTCTTCAGCTTAGGCCTCTTCCTTTTCCATTTCAAACATACCTTCAGGTATAACTATTTTTGAGTTCTAACCATTTTCAAATCCAAGGAAATCCTTATTCTTTAGAGGTATTTGACTAATGATTATTTCATCAAGGATGTTGACTCTTTTCTTAAGTTTTAGACCTTTTCTATCTAGTCCTTCGCTTTCTCCAATTCTTTCCTTAGAGAGACAATTTCTTCTTCATGTTTGGAGCATTCAATTAATTTGTCATTAAGCTTAGTATTTAGACATTTTGCAACCCTTTTAACTTCTTCAACTTGAACATTTAAATTGATATTTTCTTCTTTTGATTCCTTTAGTTTCATCTTAAATTCTCAAAATATTATCCCTTATCCAAAACTAGACACTGAAATAATATTTTTAAACCAAATCTTCACTTTCAAGCACCTATAGCGGCTAAACCATGAGGAATTTGAAGATGATGCAAACTAGAGTTTCGTGACATTTTTTCGTAGATTCTAAATCTATTTTTTTCAAATTTTTTGGAATCAAATTGCACTTCTTTTTCCATCTCCCTCAAAAACTAGTTTTTTTAGAAAACAACATTTTTAAAAAGTGACGCTCACTGTATAATGCATAACTTTTTTCCATTAAGAATGCAATTCTAATTCTTTCGAATTTAGATTTGTAACTTTGATATCTAGTGCCTCCACTTGGATAGATAGGTTTTTATTGACTTTTTTTTCTTTAATCAAGTTTCAAAGTCAAACCAATTATAATTTAGACATAGTGTGACCGTATATCACAACTTTTTTTGTATGTATCGAAATTCAATTTTTTTTTTTGGATCAAGGACTTCATTATCTAGTACACTCATATTTTTTAACTTTTTTTTGATAATTTGCTATTTTTCCACATGTGCGGAACAAAGAGCTTGATTTTTAGTGAAAAACCTACATTCACAAGAAATAAAAAATAAATATAATGATAAAATTAAATTTATTTAAAATTATACCTTTTGGGAGGCTTATAATAAGGACTACATACTTACAAAAAATAAATTTTAAATGAATTCATTTGATCCTCTAAAAGGTAAATCAAAAATGGTTTTTCATCAACATTTTGATAGGTGTAAAGGAGACTATGTTATAGGTATGGTTTAAAACTTGTTGGGTTCTATCCAAAGGGGTTTTCATCTAAGGTAGTTTAATCAAACCCTCTTCAATTAGAATGCTTTAAATGGAACTTTGAAAGGATTAAATTAATATATTTTCTAAAAATATGTGATTTCAACTAAAATTAGAATCTACAAGAAATTGTAAACCTGCTTTGTGGGATCACCGAGTCCTTTGCTTTCTCCAATTCTTTCCTAAGAGACAATTTCTTCTTCATTTTGGAGCATTCAATTAATTTTTCATTAAGCTTAGTAATTAGACAATTTGCAACCCTCTTAACTTCTTCAACTTGAATATTTAAATTGATATTTTCTTCTTTTGATTCCTTTAGTTTCATCTTAAATTCTCTATTTTATTTCCTTGTTGCATCTAGATCTTCTAGTGCAAAAATGAGTTCTCCTTCAAAATCAAGTTCACAATGTTAAAGAAGGTGTAGAACAACTGAGAGGAGGGTGACTTAGATGTCACAAAATTCAAACACAAAACTTCAAACACTTATCAACTTCACAACACACTATTATGTTATTAAGTATGAACATGAAATGTAGATAACAAAAAGAAAAATCAACATAATGAACACCAAATTTTACATGGAAAACCAACAAGGGAAAAACCACAGTGAGGATTAACTCACAATATAAAGTGATAGCAAAACCAAATATATAAGGCTCACTACCAAAGGGATCACTTCCCAGAATAGGAGTCACTATCTAGATACAAAAATCTCATTGCTTACAAGGAGGCTCACTGCCTACATAATGGATTACAAAAAAAAATTGGCTTCACAACCAAAATGAAATGATGAGAGTGCACCTAACAAGTGTTGATATAGTTCCAGTGATGCTCAATAGGTTGACTTAACACACTTCATCATTTTTGCACTTCTTCAAATTCACAACTTTGCAATCACTACAACTTCGACTACTTTATAGCCTTCAAAATTGTTTGACATATATACTTGATCCATCTGATAGCATTGATTAGTTAGCCTAATTAGATGAAATCCTGTTTACCAAAAATACCAACTGTCAGCCTCAAGTATTCTCAAAATATTTTGAAATAATGAATTAAAATGCACACTTCATTGTGTTAGCATAGAGGTAAGATAGTTCCACATATATCCACATAGCAAAAATTAATTCATGATACCACAATTATCCTTGAAGTCAGCCAGAAATAGGTTTAACAACAAAAAGAAATTAGTAGAATAATGTTGATACACCATACAAGCACCAGAGCATGAGAGATTCTTAACATACATGCTTCCAACATCCATAAACTATTTCCCAAAACCTCATGTAGCAACTATCAACCATAGAGGATTGCAGACCAAGATATTAGAGGATGCAAACTATATACCGATTCAGATACCAGAACAAAATACTAGATCAAACAATGACTTAGTCTTGTAGTCACAACTCGTATAGCATGGTGACCTCAATGACAACACAAAAACTGTATACATAGCCATTCTTCTTCATTCTTCCAACAATCTCTCCCTTTATCATTGATGGCAACATGTGCAAAATTTACAAAATAGCATTCTTTCCTTTATCATCATTCCATTTTTACTCCTCTCTCCCCCTTTGTCATCAATGGAAAAGGGCGACCAAAAATAGCATGGTAATATTGTATATACAAAGTAATTCCAACTCCCCATCTCAAACATTCAAGTGAAAATGACACTCTTTACATGAAATATTTTCTTGTACCTATCCCTTATAATCAAAAGAATCATTTTCCAAACAAGCACAACCAAATTCATCCTTGCACTTATACCATCCAATGAAGACAACTATGTAAGAGAGAGGATGTATGGTCCGTAGATAAACAATGTTGTTCTTAGTATTTTGTGCTAAAGAGTATTACGAAGAGATGATCCAACCGGACCTCAACAATTTCCTTAGCCAACCAGAAAGTTTTAACCATGTCTTCTCTCTATCTCTGAGCAGTCAGCAACTCCACTTGTAATTCTCCAAATCTTATTCTTTGTTCTCCATCCTTGTCTTTGAAGAAATAAAAAATTCTTTCCAATACTATTCATCTCAAATTTAATGGATTCAATTTTTCTTCTAAAATTGTCAACACTTTTCGGCCACTAGAGACAATACCAGTAGATGTCAGATATTTCTTTGATGCATTATCTTGTCTCATTAATTTGTTCTAAAGATAACACTTGTTTAGCTTTGGTACATCTTCTCTCAATCACACCTTTCAACTTATGACCTTTAGGTCCTTCCAACAATGTTCTTTCTTGAATAACCTCTACTTGATCATTTGGTAAAGAATCTAACACATCTAAAACTAAGATACCCCTATTGAGCAAATAATCAACCAATGCATCATCAATTTTAAGTCTCTCGATTGGAGAGCATGCACCCCACATTTCACCAACCTTCTTTATATCACCTTTATCTAGCATCATCCATATATCCTCTAGATCAAAGGAGTCAAATCCAGACAAAATTTCTTCTTCATTCTTCTTTTCTTTTGAGATAGTGATAACATCTTTTGTAATAGTTTTTCTCCTTTTAGATTTTGGAGAGGACTCACTAATGACAGCTTCCAACTCATTCTTACTGAAGGATGAAACCAATTCAAACCAACTAGGCACTAACATACTGAAGCACAAATTCATCTTTAAGAATGTAAAATAGGCTATGAAAACACTTAGATTATCCACCAATGACTCCAAATACCTATAAACTTGTTTTCCAATAGGAATACCAGATTTTCATTCACCATTGTCTCTTCCTACTACAAGGTTGAAAAGTAAAATGTCAAACATATGAGCAAAGATCCAAATAAAAAAGGATAACCCTCGGCCAAGGAAATTCTTACATTCTCAATTAGGTTTTCTAGTAATAGACTACACAAATCAAACTGTTGGTTTTCCCTAACCATCATGTGTGCAAGATATACAACAATAGCTGAAGTCCAACCTTCACCATTTATGAAATAAATTTTATAAGAAATATCGTACACAACATACCTTACCATAGAATCAGCAAGAGTATTTATCAATAGAGCTTGAGGGTTCTTGTTGATACCAGTAAGTTCTTCCACATCTTTCTATTTCACAATTTTCTTTCCAAGAAGGTCCCCAACACTACATAACCCAGTAGTTGCTTCGATTGCTTCCTTTGTGATCAAGTAGGGTTTACCCAAAATAATGCCTCCATTCTTGAATCAACTTAATAAGAACAAGGTTGATTCTATGTCTGCAAACCAAGGAAATTCTCCACATAAATCCATCCCTAGGGTTTTCACGCTTTGCAATTCATTTGTCTTCAACACTAGTTCCATTTCCTTCATCTTCCTATGATGAAATTCTTCCAATTCGACACCCTTCAACTTCAATGGAATATTACCACTCGATCCTCTATCCATTCTCATGCTTATTTTCTTGAATTCTTTATTGATCAATAAAAAATTTCTTCCTTTTCCCTTCTTCCCCATTGTAAATTGAGAAACAATTCTAGATTATGTGTAATAATTCCTTCAAATTACCTTAGAATTGCTTCAAATCAGTTTGAGATTGCTTCAAGATTGCTCCAATTCTTCTTTCAAACTCTTCAAGTGCACAAATGATCAAAATAACTTACAAATTTTATTTTATACACCATCGATTTGCCCTAATTTGAATTAAATTTGGAAAAATTCAAAAAGTTGATTAAACCTGCATTTTTTGAACTATAAACCCTAAATCGATCCACAAAGAAACACTCTTGTAACTTTTCTTCTACTTTATTTTACATAACCTCTATTTACTCATTCTTTACAATATATCCTCCGGCCAACTTCTGACACGTCATTCATTTAGGGGGTTTGTACATTTTTCTGATAATGCTCCCCCTAAGACTATCCTAGTTATAATTCCCAGAGGAATTGTCTATACCGGATGAGGGCACAAACACATCTATTTTCTTTGTCTCTTCTTCTTTCTTCTTCCATATATTATTCATCTCTTGCTTCAACTCTTCTTTGTCAATTTTCTTCATAAGCTCATTCTTCTCTATTAGAGCAAACTACTTTCCCTTCCTACTTCTCTGCGAACCTTTGAGATATGTTTGGGTTTGTTGTTACAAGAGACAACATTTTTCTAATTAATCTATCCTTCATTAACCCTTGTCCTACACTACTTTTCTTTATGTCCCATTTTGTTACAAGTATAGCAATAGCCATTAAAGGATTGATACATTATGCCTCCATTAAAGTTATTCATCATCATTTGACTAATTAATCTCACCTAAGATCTACATTCAGTGGCTTTATGTCCAAACTTCTTGTATGAATAACATTTTCTAGAGAAGGAACTAGGAAACTGATTCATTTTAGTTTTGCACTTAGTTTTCCTATGACCAAATTTGTTACAAGAAAAGAAGACACTATTGAAAGAGGGATACCTTTGTGCATTAGGATGTCTCACAGGTAGTCTTCTAGCAAAGTTTCTTGAATTTATTTTTTGCTTCCCTTTGTCCTAAGTCTTTTGATTTTCCTTTGAGCTTTCATTTATTTCATTTCCCAAGCCACCTTTGTATTTACTTGGTTTCTATCCTACAATCATTTCATCAATCTTGTCGAAGCTAGCTTTGAAATTATTTTCACAGAGTTTTACTTTCCCCAGTTCTAATTTCAAGTTCACTACCTATTGTTCAAGTCTAGTGCATTCATCAGACTTTCTCTGCACCATTGCATTTAGACATTCTTAAATTCTCTTGTTTTATCCTACTAGCACTTTCAATCTGATGATCTCTTGTTTTTGTTGTTCACTCACTTCTCTATGCCTTTATCTAAACTTCTTCAATTGTTCTTTCAATTTTTGGACACATTCATTCACCTCATCAATATTTTCTTTCATATCTTTGTTTTCATTTTTAGCTTTATCAAGATCTTCAAGTGCAACCTGGAGTTCTTCTTTGTCATCCATTTGATCAACCTTTAGGCTCCTCCTCAAGTGGTTAAGCTCAGCACCAAGGAACCAAAGCTCTGATACCAATTGTTAAAGAAAGTACAAGACAACTGACAGGGGGATTGAATTAGTTGTCACCAAATTCAAACATAAAACCTCAAACACTTATCAAC
Organism: Sequoia sempervirens; assembly: GCA_007258455.2. Classification (NCBI taxonomy): domain Eukaryota; kingdom Viridiplantae; phylum Streptophyta; class Pinopsida; order Cupressales; family Cupressaceae; genus Sequoia; species Sequoia sempervirens. The sequence goes on along the minus strand of VDFB02169721.1, from coordinate 3,455 downwards.
TTCACAACCACACTATTCTATTATTAAGTATGAACATGAAATGTAGATAACAAAAAGAAAAATTCAAACATAGTGAACACTAGATTTAATGTGGAAAACTCAATTACGGAAAAACCACAGTGAGGATTAACTCACAATATAAAGTGATAGCAAACCTAAATATATAAGGCTCACTGCCAACGGGCTCACTGTCCAGATACAAAAAGCTCACTACTTACAAGGACACTCACTTCCTACAAAATGGATTACAAAACAAAATTGGATTCACATCCGAAAAGAACTAATGAGAATGCACCCAACAAGTGTTGATACAGTTCCAGTGATGATCAATAGACTAACTTAACACACTTCATCATTTTTGCACTTCTTGACATTCATAACTTCGTAATCACTACAACTTCCATTACTTTCCAACCTTCAAATTTTTTTGACATATATACTTGATCCATCTGCTAGCATTCTCAAAATCTTTCCAAATAATAAATTAAAACATGTAGCACACTTCATTGTGTCGACATAGACCTAAGATAGGTTGCACATATATTCGCATAGCAAAAATTAATTCACCATACCATAATTATCCATGAAGTTAGCCAAAAATAGATTTAACAACAAAAAGAAATGAATAGAATAATTCCAATACACCATACAAGCACCAAAGCACAAGATATTCTAAACATACATGCTTCAAACATCCATAAGTTATTTCCCAAAATCACAAGCAAAAACTATCAACTCTGGAGGATTGCAGACCAAGATACCAGAGGATGTAAATTTTATATTAGTTCAGATACCAAACCAAAATACTAGATCAAACAATGAATTTGTCTTGTAGTCACAACTCGTATAACATGGTGACATCAATGACAACACAAAAAATGTATAGATAGCAATTCTTCTTCATTCTTCCAACACACAACCTTCTACATTAAATACTTTCATAACTTTATCATCTTCCAAAGGATTCTTATTATTAATTAGTACTTTAGCTCCCATGTGTTCCGCATGAAGATCTACCTTAGTTGTTAGACTGTATCAAGGGACTTAGCTTTGATACTAATTGTTAAACACATAGAAGTATAAAGTGGGGGGAGAATCAATACTTAATCAAACTCTTCACTTCTCACAAAAAATAATCAAATGAAAAAATTTAAACCATAATAAGAAAAATAACACATAAGCACACAACCATAACACAAGATTTATTTGGAAAACCCTAGAATGGAAAAACCACAGTGAGAAAGCTACTTTGATCTACTATCCAAATCTAGAATAACAAATGAAAACAAGATTTACAACAATATTTGTGGGGTACAACCCAAAGGAAGATGCAACTTTGTTAAGTACTACAACACTTACAAAAATGATGCTACAACCTTTGTACAAAGATACTTACCTAAATAAAAAAATAAACTTCTTCAACCTTCTCCTAACCTTTCCAAATTTTGTAATATTATCTTACTTCTGTACAACCACTCTACCAATCTCCACAACATCATAATATCATAAAATACCTCTTTTTTTCATCACAACTAACTCCACTATTTCGTAGTAACAACAGTGCTAAGTTGCCATGACTAAACTGATCATTTTCATACTTCATTATCAAAACAACTATTGTAGTTATTTTATTTGTGTGCATTATACTATTGTAGTTATTTTATTTGTGTGCATTATACTTTCTAATAGTCCATATGGTGGAGGCGACTGTTTCAGAGGACTTAGGTCATCCGATATCAGATGATGTGCATGTATGTGTGCATGTGCATGTTTTTATTCTTTTTTCATTATTTTTTAAATTTCTTTTTAACTAGATATTCATTTAAGTTGATATATATGTGTGTATATATATTGTTATAGGTGGACATATCTCATATCACTCCTAGCCTTGGTCCAGATTGTGTGCATGATCGATGTGACTCTGTGGATGAATCTACTATCAGTGGACATGTGAGTTTTCATAAAATATATATTTATGTATGCATAGATAAATACAAGTTGTAGATTGATATTTAAAAATACAAGTTCATTTAAAAATAACTTTCATAAAATTTATTTAATAAAAATTATATGTATTTAACACATCTTGTACACAATTTTATTTGCAGGCTCAGCACATCCATCAGAGCAGGACCGTTCTCATTCAGATGGCCATTCGTCTAGGAGTAGACATTCCTATTAGGCCATGCATTCTAGATTTATGATCTATATCACATGTGTATTTGATTATATATGATGATCTTTAAAATAGTATTTGATATTTGATGATCTCTTACACTTGCTTATATGATATACATACATTTGCCTCTTTGCTTATAATATGTGTTATGTTTATATGTATTGAATTCTTTTACATATATGTACATGTGTTTGCTTATGGTTTAAACATGTTTACACATAATATATGTATGCAATTGCTTTAAATATTCAATATACATACATGTTTTCTTTTTTTATGACCTCTTACATCTTACATTTCCTTATATTCAATATACATTTGATCTCTAGTAGAATTTTAGGAAATCAATGCCATTTTATAATTAAGTTCATTCATGTTGATCACAATAAATATTTTTTTAAAAATGACTTAAGCAACATGAACCATTGAGTTGAGAACAAGATATAATCTTTTTGACAAGTAACTTGAAATTCAATTCAAATTATATCGAGCTATTATATGTTTTTACAAGTAACTTGAAATTCAATTCAATATTTAATTAAGAAAACTTAATTCAAATTATACCTCTATTATACATTTTGACAACTAACTTGAAATTCAATTCAAATAAAATTAAGAAAATTCAATTCAAATTATACCTCTAATATTTATACATTTTTGACACTTTACCAAAATTCTAAAATTACTAGATATGTTGTGCATACCTATGAATTAAATAACAACAAACTCCACAATGAAATAACTTGTTTGTTTACTACTTGATTCATTTAAACTAGAGGATCTAGTTATTCCATGTACACTTGAATAATTTTGATTCACTTGGAGTGCAGATTTTGGAGAAGTTTTTGCACATTTATCAAGGACGCAAATATGGGAGCTGGACAACTTTTCATTTTTATCAATCAAGGCAGAATTTGGAGGATAATTTAACTAGGTTGGTAGAGGACTTGTTTAGAGTCATCTTTAAGTTGAAGAAGAAAAATGGGACAACAAAGAAAAAGAAAAAATGCATCTCAACGAAAATTGTCAAAAGAAGAAGAACAAAAGAGGTGTGATCAAAACTTGGAAAATTATCATAGAAAGAAACAAGGTACATGCTTGTTTCTTCTCTCTTTACCTCAAGTTTGTGTTTAGTACTCTTACCTTGAAGGTTTCCTTTAACCATCATTGCACTTAAATGACTATAAATACTTTTAAATGTCCTCAAGTCATCTTGGCTGGTCTCAAGTTGCAATGTTTATATGATCCTTGACACCAATCTACATTAAGCCAATTT
>VDFB02169720.1:0-20558 GCA_007258455.2 Sequoia sempervirens | reverse complement strand
TTTAACCGTGCTAGTGAGAACAAAACGTTGAGCCTATTGTGCCTTCTATTTGTTGCTCAAGTATTGTTCATTTGTGTTGTGATAAGCAAATTGTTAAGCCTCTTTAGCCAACAAGGAGTTAGTGAGATTGCTGTTTTCTATTGTGTTAAGAATAAGTTTGCAAGCCTCCTTAGCTGCAATTTCTTGTTCAAGGCATGTTAGAAGTGAGCTTTGTTTTAGAGATTTGAGTAATAAAATCATGAGCCTCTTTTGCCTTGGTCTAAAATCTCAGATTTCCGTTATCAGTGTTCTACTTTTATGATCTTTATTTCAGCTTGCAGTGAAGTGTGTAGGTGTTTGTTGAAAGAGAGATTATTGAAGTATTTTTGTCAGAGAATCTACCTTGTTAATTTCTAACTTCTCTTGCTCTGCTATTACTTGAGAGGCTAGGAACGTCTTTAGTTTAAGTTAGTCGTAGTTGAAACTTCTTATCAGAAAATCTCAGCGGCGGCGTTTGTGTTTAAAAAACCTTGTGCTCTAAGCTGATCAAAAAGATAGGCAACTTAGTTTTAGTTTACTTTCTTTCAAACACCATCAGCAAGAGGGAGCTTCCCCTCCTAATTTGAAGACCAGTTTATCTGTGCATAGCTGTCCGTTTTCAAATCCGCATTCCAGAGGTGCGAATTTAAACGCCAACACATGGAGAAATTAAATATCACAACAACAAAATGAGGACATTAAGGAGATTTTCGATAGATACTATGAAGAATTCTTGGTGAAGTGGAAGTGGAGGCTTGAAGAAACCTCATCATCTTGGATTTCTAGAGCTAAGGTACACCGTCTTGGTTTTCCCCTAGCCATTGGAAAATGAGTGACTCAATTTTCAATCAACGTAGGTGTTGTAGGCCCCACAGTTACCGTTGCGCCAAAAAGTTGACTTGTTAATAGCTGATACAACCACTAGAGTTAATGGATCCAGAAGAGGCGGTTAAGCCATCTCACGAATCTTGAGGGGAGCGTTGACCATCTGCCAACGATCTCCCCCTCAGCATTACCCGAGGGGATTCAAACCTGTAACCTTTGGCTTTGATACCAATTGTAGGCCCCACAATTGTCGTTGCACCAAAAATTCGACTTGTTAATGCCCGATAGAACCGCCAGAGTGAATGGATCCACGGGAGGTGGTTAAGCCATGTCACGAATCTTGAGGGGAGCGCTGACCATCTGCCAACGAGTGTTTGATGCAGGAGTATCCTAGGGTGTAAGAACAATCTTTGATCAGCCAAAAGTATATTTTTAACTTGTTTGTTTTGTTTGTAGGTTTTCAATTACATTTCGGTCATCGTCTAGTCACTGCATATCCTAAAGTGTTTCATCACAATTGCATATCTGACCTTGTGGTTGGATGTACCTATTCTACTTTGAGTCTACGATGTTCCATCCAAAGATCATGTGATTTCGACCAACACAAAGCCATATTAAGTTCCAAACTCACTACTAGGCATAATAGGATGACAATTGTTTTCACTGTTCAAGTCTTGCAGTGCCTTTCTGAGGTATGCAGCAACAAAGGAACATGTTCCTAGGTTCATTGGGCCCAAGAGAGTGTCATGTCCCCAAAATAGAACACTAAAATTACTAAGCATTAAAATGCAAATACATAAATACAATACATATTAAAACATAAATACAAATATTAACAATTTAGTATTATTAAAATAATAAGAATATAATATTATAAATATTATTAAATATATATAAAATAAATATATTAAAATAAGGAAATATAATATATATTCCTTCTAAAGACAGGGATTAAAATTCTCAAAAATTAGTAATAAAAGTAAAGAAATGAAATTATTAAGAGCAACAATCAAAGGGCTCAAAGGCTGTGATTGATTGAGTCCTATGAATAAGACAAAAGGAGGCTGACCTGGACATAAGACCAAAAATCCCTAATAAAAGGAGGAATGCAACAATTTAATATATACCCCAGCGATAGGGAGAAATCATTAAAAGATTGAATTCATGAGGATTATTAAAGGATCAAACTCATAAAGGACAATGTTAATATGCATTAATTGTCCTTTAAAAGATAAGTGTGAATAGTTAAGGAAATAACAAAGGTTGTGCCTCAAAACAAAGGGGCATAACAACAGAAGAGACATGTCTGATGGAAGAGGCATGATTGCCCACTATCATTAGTATAAAGGGACAAATCAATTCATGGCAAAGGCATCAATCAATGAATCAAACAATAAAAGAACAGAACAAGGTAGACATCAGCAAAGGAGGCGCCTGGATTAGCAACACCGTTCATTATTACCAAATCAGGTGTATCTCTTTCATTTAACATAGAAGTCGATCTAGTTTTTATATGCTCTGTTTTTGTTGCTTTACTTAAATACCAATCTGATTATGTATGCTCTTTATATGGATCTGGTGCTGCATGCTATATTAATCGCTATTTTGTATATACATAGATCTGATTCTGTAAAATCTGCTATTTCTTATCTTCAATATATATATAAGCTTGGATTCTGCAAAGTAAGGAAATGTTAGATGTCTGAATTCTGTAAGTAATTGGGAATCTATACATGCATATTGCTTATAAGTCTTAAAATGTGTAGACACTTAAATAACCTTGATTGATATTATACGTCCGATTCTGATTAATTAACACCATTTCTTCCTAAATCACTTCGGTTTAACCATTTAATTAAATAATCAACATTATTTAGTTAAATTCATCATTTTCTACTATTAATCAAATAATTAAATTTATTAGATTAATTAACCTTTCTTTTAATTAATGTTCATCATATTTAATTAAATCAATTCATATAATTAAATCCCCCCAAGTCCTCTCATTTGATTAAATAAATCAAACTATTTAAATCAAATGTCACAATCCCCTAACCCATCCAAGATTAATTAATTCTGAATTAATTAATTCTAAATCACTTTCTAATCATCATTAACAAATCTTCCAGCTTTTATCTCTTCAAGAGTTAAATCAACCCATGGTCAACTAACCAGGTTGCACACGAAAATAATTTCTTTTAATTATCTAATTCCTCTATTTATCCTCACAATGGCATATCCCAAGGAATATTCTTCTCAACCACCTCCTAATCTAATTCAATTTCTGTTAGAATATATTATATTCTTGTATTATTAATGGTCAATGTTTTCTTGTTTAGCTTTAGGTTGTTACTGTTTCTACAGTAACTATAGGTAGTTAGATATCTTTAATATCTACAGTATTTTGAAACCTCTTTATTATGTAATCTTTTTCATGTTAATGTAAGTAACTTTTTACCATTTACATGGTATCAGAGTAGAAAAGAAAAAAACCCTAAAAATTCGTGGGCTTGTCAGAAGTCATAATTCAAATTTTTTTGCCAGTAGGGTTTCTAAAAACGTCTGTGTGACACGAATTTTCTGTTTAGGGTTCTAGTTGAAGATTTTCGTGGGTTTCTACTTACTGAAAATCGAAACCCTCTTTTTGGAAACTCAAGCTGCATTCTTGGGTGCACGACTTTGTCTTCCTGGCTGCATATCTTTGCTTTGTTCAAAACGCGAATTTCTGGGCTCCGAAATTTGAGGACGCATTTTTTAGTCATCTGGGCACGATATTTCTCTGTCTGGCCACACGTCTCTGGTCTTTGGTCATGCGTTCCCTTTTCGCGCGTTTTCTATTGCGTTTTTTTATTGCTGTTAAGCCTCGTTTTTTTTTTTTGCTCCTGAAAGCCGCGATTTTCAGCTTCTGTAAAATGCATATCTGTATGTGTTCTTTTGGCCGCGGTTTCTAGATCTTAAAGTCGCGTTTTTTCTTGTCTCTAAAGGACGAGAATCTGTGTTTCTTCTTGGACGCGTTTTCACTGCTCCTGAAGTCGCCTTTTTTTGCTTCTGCCAGTTGCATTTTCGGGCTCTCTTCTAAAACGCGTTTCTGTATCTGTTTTTGGCCGCAGATTTCTTTCTTCTTGGTCGCGAATTTCATCTGCATTCTGGGCGCGTTTTATTCTCATTCTTGGCTACATTTTTCATCTTCTTGGACGCGTTTCTTGTCCTAGCAGAGCCACGATTTTTTTTCACAAATGTCTGCAATTTTTTGAAGCTCTAATGGCGTGCTAGGGTTTTCTGAAACTCGACTAGGGTTTTGAACCCTCAGATCAAGTTGAAAAATTATTTTGATTGCAGATTCCTTCTGGGTTTTTTGAGATCTCAACTGGGTTGTCGTTCATTTTTTCTGGGTACCTCATTTTCCGTGCCTCGAAATTTGTGTTGTTAAAATTTTCTGGGTATTTCTCAAATCTTTTGGGTTTTTATTTATCTTTTTTGGGTTCTTAGTAAAACCTCGAAATCCGTGCTAGGGTTTTGGTTTTTTGCCTTGGAATTTGTTTTCCAAAACTTGTTTCTGTTTTTTGTGCATTATTTTGTCGTCACTAGTTTGACCGCGAGGTATGTGATGGCATCTCTGACGAACGTAATGCTCAAAAGCAGCCAGAAGTTCAATGGGAAGAATTACAACACCTGGAAGCAGCACATGCTGACGATCTTTGAATATCGTTGTCTCGATTAGGTCGTCTTGGGGAACTCAACTCGTCCCACTGTAGCTGGAAAGGATCAGGATAAATGGGATGAACGCAACCGGGAAGCTGTCATGCTCATCAAGCTTTCAGTCACTGATAACCAGCTACCACAAGTGCCGTCAGGAAAAACAGCTGTTGAGGTCTGGACGAACTTGAAGGATTTCCATGAAACGTCAGATAAGAGTCGTGCGTTCTTTCTTAAGAACATGCTCTTTTCGATAATGATGGACGAGAAGAACACCACTCTCCAAGAGCATCTAACCAAGATCAAGGAGATTCGTGAACAGTTGGAAGCTATTGGTTGAAAGATGGAGGAAGAGGACATGGTCATCATTACTTTGAAAAGTTTGCCAAAGTCTTATGAGCATTTCATTGAGACGCTCAATATTGCTTCAACAAACGTTGACTTGAAGTTTCCAGACTTGTGTAACAAGCTTCTACAACAGGATCGTTGGAGACAATAGTTTGGAAGCAGTGCCAGTTCGTCCTCCACAGAGCAAGCGTTCTCTGCCAAATCTTCTGCTAAGAACAAAGGGAAGGCTCAATCTTCTCAGCCGAAAGGCTCTGGTTCTTCTCAGAACAGCAAGAAGAAAAATGACGTTCAATGCAATTATTGCCACAAATATGGTCACATTAAGGCTGATTGTTGCACTTGGTTGGCTTTTGAACAAAAGAAGCAGGGAGGATCTCAACAAAAGGCACATGTCGCCGAGCACACTAAGCAGAAAGAGTTTGCATTCTATGCATTTATGGCCAAGAGAACTGTAGATCCGGTACATTCTTCTGCCTGGTATATCGATTTAGGGGCATCGAGGCATTTTATTCATCGTCGGGATTGGTTCACCAAATTCGAACCATTCTCTGATTCTGTCATTTTTGGAGGAGGCGAAGAGTACACAGTTGCTGGTAAGGGCACTGTCCAGATTCACTCAGGAGGAAGAAATTTACTCTTTCTCGATGTCTACTATGTTCCCGGCATGGAACATAATCTCCTCTCAGTCAATCAGATCATGAGGCATTCTCCCCAGCTGGATGTTGTTTTCAGTTCCTCCACTTGTAGCATCATTGATCGGGAGACTTCTACAACAATTGCTATGGGACTTGAGGATCACGGTCTGTACAGACTTGCTGATTCTGGTGATTCTCAGGAGCACGCTTTGGCTGCTAGAAGTACAACCATCAGCAAACTTTGGCATCAGCGTTATGGGCACTTGAATGTGCACTACCTCTCTCAGCTCTCTCGGGAAGGTTTGGTTGCTGGTCTACCTGAGATCCAAACTCCAAATCATGGAGTTTGTGGAGCCTGTCAAGCTGGCAAGCAGCATCAGACACCGTTCTCGGATGGTGATTCTTGGCGCGCCTCCAAGGTACTTCAACTGGTTAACGCTGATGTATGTGGGCCAATCAATACTCCTTCTGTTACTGGGTCCAGGTACTTTTTATTGTTTGTTGATGATTTCAGTCAGAAAATGTGGGTGTATTTTCTGAAACATAAATCAGACGTGTTCAACACATTTCAATAGTTTAAAGCCTTAGTTGAGAAAGAATCGGGTTCTCAGATTGTTACTCTAAGGTCAGATAATGGGGGGAGTTTTGTTCAGCTGACTTCTCTACTTTTTGTGCTACACACGACATTAAACGCCAACTCACCACACCCTACACCCCTCAGCAGAATGGTGTCGTTGAACGTAGGAATCGCACCATTACTGAAATGGATCGTTCTATGCTCGAGTATAGAAATGTACCTAAGAAATACTGGGCTGAAGCAGTTTACACTGCAGTCTACCTCCTGAATCGGTCACCTACACATGCCGTTAAGAAGATGACTCCTGAAGAAGCCTGGTCAGGACGCAAGCCTAAGGTGGGCCATCTGAAAGTCTTCGGTTCTACAGCTCATGTATGGATTCCAGATGCTAAGTGTACCAAGTTGGACTCCAAGAGCCAGCCACTTATGTTTACTGGCTACAACGACAATAACAAGGCATACAGGTTGATTGATGTGGAGACCAATCGTCTCATATTAAGTCGGGATGTTGTGATTGATGAGACTACTGGTCCATTTATTCCTACCACCAGTCTTGCAGATCAGCCTATGAAGGTTCCTGATGAGGGTGTTCGTCTTCCTCTTGGTTCCCATGATGGCAGGGCTTCAGAGCATTGTGACTCTGAAGATGAGGAGTCTACTAATCATGATCTAGCACCACCTGATTTTCCTCAGGACTCACATCCAAATGACTTTGTTCTAGAAATCCCAGGCGATGCTGTTACTCCTATTCTAGATGTTGGTACTTCTCCTTGTCGGCCTAAGTGGTGGGCTAAGACAATCAGCGATCTTCATGATGATGAACTCATTGAGGGCAGATCAACTCGTAGCAAGAGCAAGCAGCTACACATAGTCAACTTCGCTCTTATGGCCAACATCCACAACATCTACGAGCCTCATACATATTTAGAGGCTAAAGGAATTCCAGAGTGGGAAAAGGCTATGCAGACAGAATATCATAGTCTTCTGAAGAATCACACTTGGGTTCTTTCTGATCTTCCTCCTGGGAAGAAACCTATCAGCTGCAAAAGGGTTTACAAAGTCAAGTATCATGTAGATGGTACTCTAGATAAATACAAGGCTAGATTAGTTGCTCGGGGATTCACACAGCGGGAGGGCATTGATTACGAGGAGACATTCGCTCCTACTGCCAAGATGAGCACAATTCGTCTTCTTCTCGCTATTGCAGCCCAATTTGGATGGATAGTTCATCAAATGGACGTCAAGAGTGCCTTTCTCAATGGTGATTTGCAGGAAGAAGTCTACATGACGCAGCCTCCTGGTTTCAAGGTTGCCGACAAAGAACATCAGGTGTGTAGGCTCGTGAAAGCGCTCTATGGACTGAAACAGGCTCCCCGTGCATGGTACTTCAAGATTGATCAGTACTTGGTTAATCATTGTTTTCAGCGCAACCCTTCTGACAGTAATCTGTATGTCAAACACTTTGGTGATGATATTCTCTTTCTTGTTGTCTATGTTGACGATTTGATCATTACTGGCAGTTCAACACATTTGATTGCAGCAATCAAACAGGATTTGTGTCAGAATTTTGACATGATAGATCTGGGGCTTCTCCATTATTGTTTGGGTATTGAAGTTTGGCAGACCGCTGGTAGCATCTTTATCTCTCAGTCAAAATATGCCAGAAGTTTGCTTGACAAATTTCGGATGCAGGATTGCAAACCTGCCTCCACACCTATGGAGAAGGGGCTGAAGTTGTTCGCCAACTCTGATTCACCTCCAGTCGATGAAACGACATTCAGGCAACTAGTGGGCAGTCTCATCTATCTCACTGCCACTAGACTTGACATCAGTTTTGCAGTGAGCTACATTTCTCACTTCATGACAGCTACAAAAGCTGATCATTGGATTGCAGCGAAGCGGGTGCTGAGATATGTTAAGGGCACTTCAGACTATGGCATTCTGTATGGCAAATGCAAGGATCCAAAGCTGATTGGTTACACAGACTCAGATTGGGCAAGTTCAGTGGATGACAAAAAATCTACTTCTGGGTATGTATTCAGTTTGGGTACAGGTTCTGTAACATGGACCAACAAGAAGCAACAGGCATTGGCTCTTTCCTCGACTGAAGCAGAGTATCGAGGAACCGTTAAAGTAGCATGTGAGGCAGTTTGGCTTCGTAGGATGCTTTCTGACATGCACATGTCACAAGCAGGACCTTCTCCCTTGTACACTGATAATCAAGGGGTGCTCAAATTGGCGAAAAATCCAGTCTTCCATGAACGTACCCAGAATGTCGAGCTTCATTGTCATTACATCCGCAAGCTGGTAGAAGACGGATTAGTTCAGTTGCAGTATGTTCCAACAACGGATTAGACTGCAGATATTCTCACCAAGTCTCTGAGCCCGGATAAGTTTGTAAAATTCAGGGGGCAACTTGGTGTTGTTGACGGATTGACCATTAAGGGAGGGTGTTAGAATATATTATATTCTTGTATTATTAATGGTCAATGTTTTCTTGTTTAGCTTTAGGCTGTTACTGTTTCTACAGTAACTATAGGTAGGTAGATATCTTTAATATCTACAGTATTTTGAAACCTCTTTATTATGTAATCTTTTTCATGTTAATGTAAGTAACTTTTTACCATTTACAATTTCCCTCCAAAAGTTTTAAATAACCTCTTACACATTCATTAACTTCTCTTACAAATCATTTACTCCTTACATCCTCTCACATCTCCAACCATATTCATTTACTTCTTCTTACAACCTTTCAAATCCTCAACCATTCTCATTTATTTCTCTTCCATCTCCTTTACTCTACACATTCCCTAAAATGTGCTCCACCTCAACTAATGGAATTGTGACAAGTGTCACATTCCTATTGGTTCCCCTTTTATCCCACATTCACCAATTACTCTCATTCTTCAACCCTTGAGTCCTCTAAGTAGAGTCTTCCTTTACACAATATGGATCCACAACTTGAAACATTCTTACTATAGGCATTTCTACTTATAGCTTTTACCATTTTTCATCACTTTAGCTTGTTTATGTTATCATTTTGCATCAAGTCTCACACTTTGGATCAACTATATTATTGGAGCTTATCAAAGGGATTGAGAAAGGGCTTCTTTCCACATCAAAGGAGCACCAATCCCCCTATGGGATGAAGGTTTAGTTATTCTAAGTTGATTGCATGTTATCTTTGGTTTGTTATGCTCTTATTTTCATGTTTTCATCTTCATTTGGCTAAGAATCTCATAGGGAATGTTAGATTTGTGTTTCTAACATGATTAACTATTGTTTGTTGGTCTTGTGTTAGCTAATTGCAGATTTGGTGTTCACCAAATGAATTTTATTATTAGAGTTGAATCATAATTGCCTGTGATTGTTTGGAACCGATCCTGTGGAAGGGCCGAAGGTGTAGTGGTGGTAGGAGCCAAAAGAACCCATTTGCGATCTCCGCCTGATCCCATAGGTTGGCAAGTGTCTTCGGGGTTTGGGACATAATGGGGAAAGAAGGTACAAGTTGCCAAGGGGGAGGGTTGTGGTATACACCCTCTTAGGCTTGGCATATGACTTCGGGCGGACCCATCATGTTCCCTCTCCCAATGTCCAAAATTGTTGCATTATTGATAACCTGTGAATGTGATGTAATTATCTAATCCTAACAAATATATATACATATTGTGAATATTGTTCATGTGATGAATACATGATTCAATCCAAGATCATATCGTTAGAAAGGTATTTATTTGTTAAGGTGAAAACCCTAACCCTAATTTGTCTTAAGTAGTGATCAATAAGCGAATCCTAGGGAAAATTAGGATAGGGGGCATTATAGAGAGCTTATGGTTTGAACCACAATGACATTCATTGATCCATCATCACCACTTTCATCCTAGAACGTTCCATCCCCATGTTTGGCCAACGACATTTTTCACTAGACATTGAGCCTTGCACAATGTTATCTCTGACTGAGATCATTCCTAAGGCTAGGAGTTGCAATATAATCCTTTTTCATGATCATTTGGAAAGTAGCAATGAATGTAGGAAGAAGTTGGTAGATAGTTTAGCATGGGCATTGTATTGCAATATCACCTGAATTTTGTAATTTGCACTTAGTGTGCCATTTGTAATCAAATTGTTGCGTTCTAGCATGTTGTGAATCCACAATGGCAGATTGTAATTACTCTATAATTGAAAATGAATAAAGATCATGGTGCTATTTACTTTGTCTCATTAAATTGTGTGGTTTGATTGTTCATTTGGTTGCATGGTTGGATAATCCTTTATTGGAATCTTAGGCCATGACTACATCGATTAGTAATAGAGTAGGTTAATAAAAAAAAACTCTCGACATTGTGTTTTGGAAAATTTCCCTTTGCCAAAACCTTTTGGGGTTAATTTTAAGTTGAATTTGATTATCTGTTTAATGCTCCCTCTTACTTGGTGGGGACCTCTCATCAAGGATATTTTGGATGATGACAGAAAATTGTGAATAGTTTATGGATTGAATTCCTATGGAATTGAAGATGCAAGGGCAGCTTTTATGGGGACCCTTGACCTCACATTTTAGGAGAGTCGAGAAATTTCAAGTAGGAGCTTTCTTCACTTGTCAAAATAAAGATCATTGCCTCTTGGAGCACATGCTTACATGTTAGCCTCTGAGATCTATTTAGGGAGAGACTTTCCTTGTACCCATATTTTTAGATTAATGCAAATATTTGTTTGACAAAGTTATATAAGATTCATTTCTCCAAAATAACTTTTGAAAAGATTGTTGCAAAGAGTGCCACATTAACATTTTAACTTCAGGTATACATTCTCTTTTTGTCTGGTTAAATGTTACTACTATAGATAGTAATTTTTACAATAATTATGATTTTTTTAGTTAACTACATATTTTGCTCTGCTTATCACCTACTTGCAATAAAGCATGTGGATATGTTCAATCTAATGCAGGTGTCATTTGCCAACACTGTATATTGGACTGGAGTACATGCGCACGCACAACTTTAAGCTTGCTGAACAGGTTTCCTGTTTGAACATGTTATTTTTTGTATTTAATTACCAAAGTTCATTTTGATTTATGTATTTCAATGGTTATGTCTCATAATGAGAAGAAACAATGGTCCTTTTCAAGAGAACAAAAGTAAACCTGATTTCCTTATTTTGTGTGGACTGATAAAGTACTAAAGATCTGAGAATCCCAGAAGTTTTGATTTTAACTTTGTGATCTTGCGTACATGGTATATACTGTTATTCATTGATAAAGGTCATTTATATTAGAGCTGTATTCAGTATCTTAATAGTAGCCTTTAGTGAAGCGAATCATCATGACATTATTAAATGAATTTTAAATTATTTACAGTGTTGTTTAAGAAGTAGACTCAAGTAATATTTTTTTTTGTACCAACAATAATTGTTCTAATAATCAGGTCAATCAGATAATCTTGTCTATGCATTTTCTTGTGTTTTGCACCGAGGAATCACTTAGCTTATCTTCTCTTTTGAGAGGGGCAGTTCCCTCTCATGAATGATAATAATGCATCTTCCCTCCGTCAATTAGAAACTACAGCTAAGGCTCAAACTTCCCATTCAGGCCTCAAGATGCATGAGTGGTGCACATGCCACTAGGATAACAGGTGACACAGTTCTTCCAAACTCCCTTGCTAAGTGGTTTGTGCCAGAGTATTACAGACAAGTTGAATTGCACATATTCTTTTTGCAAGTACTTTCTACATCTTTCATATCTTTTAACAAATTGTCAGAACACTGTAGAATTTTAACATGGTGATGAAGCTCTATGAAAATTCAATAACATATTATAATAGATGTCATTTGTACAGGACTATGAAGTCTACAAAAAATAATCTGAGGTTAGTAGCTATCTTTGTGGAAGAAGATTAAAATAAAGACATTAAGTTTTAACAGACCTGATTTCTGTGTCCTTATAATGTCCATCTGTAGACTATGAAGAGGATTCTGTGGGTGAGGTTTAAATACTCTCCATCGAATGTATTTTATGAAAATGAGGTGACAGTTAAATTACAGGATACATTTCAACCTGCTTTACCATGAATGTCTGTCCTAAATTCCTATTGGTCCAAGGGTATTGACCTTGCCTCAGGAAGGCCAATCAATCCATTTTAATGGTTGCATAAGATATAATTGAAAATTCCCTATACTCAGCTCCACGCTTCTCATTTTTAAGGAATAGGATCAATTTCTTCCTTCAATATCCAATGGACATCAGTAATGACATTCCTCAATTTAACTTCTCTGGCCACAATAATATGGACAGTAAGCACAAGAATTAGAACTAAACAGACTAAGGTAGAATTAAGCTGAATCTGACAACCAACATCCTAACTTGTCAGGTGGTAGGGCCTAAGATTCACTTTGCTTGGTTTCTTGCAAAATAATTACATATAAATTATTTATTTTTTGTTTCAAGGATAACTTTATATCCTACTGAAAGTTATACTGCTTGGAATGGTTTGTTTCAAGATGCTTAAAAATATGCTGCTAGTTTTGATCAATAAGGGTAGGTTATTTAGTTGTTATCTTCTTTGATAAAATCTCTTTGAATCTACATACATGATGATGGTGTTTCTTCACTCTGGTTTTCTTTCCTACTTTGTCTTGATTCTTCATTCTGGTTTTCTTATTTTGTCTTTGATGTCCTTGGTGGATTGCATGATTTGTAGTATCATTGCAAATCCAGATTCTTAAGATGCTTAAAACACTATTATGTTTAAAATGCTAGTGGTAAAAATTTAAAATGATATATTCTATTTTTTAAATATTGTAGTGATAAAGAAAATGCAGCTTCTCATATCTGACTGGTTGTTCGTTTTGATGATGTGGACATGATGACAATTATTTTTATAGAATTCTATTGTGAAGAACATCTATTTTCATCTTGTAGCATAAATGATTTTTTTTTTAAAAATATTTCTTTTAGTTGTGTTTATTTCTTGCTCACTTCTAAAAGGCAAATGAATTGTCATACATAAATTTATACCCTCTAGAGTTTTATTGTCTTTTTGAGAGCACCTACATACGCTCATATCAAATAATCTCATTCATGTTAATTCTTTTGAATACACTTCTAGAAACAATGATAAGGATGCCACTGGATTCTTATGTTTATGTGCTAAATTATGTTTAATTTCCAAAACATTGAACAATAATGTTTATCAACATTGAAATGCAGAGAGCTGCTATACGTTTCTAGTCAATTGCATATGCTGTCAAAGTATTTTTGTAATAATTTTCAATTTATGTTTTTACCTTGGTTGGATGGATTTGTTTTGATTTAAAAATTTCTCTTTTGCAGTTCTTCATGAAGGCAAAAAGAATTTGTTCAACAGATCCTCTTGTATACCATGAATTGGGAGTTGTATCTTACAAAACCCAAGAGTAAGGAAGTATATCATGTGGAGTTTTTTTTTCAGTTTTACTTTCTGTATTTGTGCGTATGCTTTTTCTGATAAAAAGATAATATGCCATCAAATAGGAGACAGCCTAACTAAAGCTCTAAGGAATAATGGGTGGGAAGGCTGTTTAAAACATACAAAAACTAGGAAGGACCCAGAGATAAATAGAGCAAATAACAATCCCAAAGGAAAGCTGAAGTCAGCAAAAACTAAAACAGAGTTATGCTAGCACATTGAACCAATACCCAGCCTAGAAGAGATAATCAATTTAAAAGAAAGCATAGAGAAACCAATAGAGGGAATTGTTTGTTTTCTACTTCAATATAGAGCCTGTTATTGTGTAAGTTGTTAAATAATCAATATGAAGATAGTTCTGTTGTTTGCATCCTATAGAACTTCATAGTTTATTTATTAGTTATAAATGAAGTTACCTGTGACTTTTTTTCTTGGTACAGTCTTTGACTTTCTTATTGTACAGAATTTTCTGCTTTTATTGCACTTAAGATGTTCTTCGGGCTCTATATCTGGAATAAAACCCGTGAACATGTGTGATTGTTTGTCAATAGATTGTTGAGATGATTGATTTGTGTGAAATATATACATTCTGCAAAGGAAAATCTTATAGTATGAACCACCAAAATTAATATTCCTAGAATTTAGACGGCCTAGGAGGTACACTAAGTAAATTGTATGCTGGTTATTTCAGCTTATAATTAAATTAGGCACAATCTTGGATGCATCCTCCTGATGCCTAACTCTTTGCATTGCATTTTGTGGTGAGCAACCCCTATCAATCTGTCCATCCAGTGCCTTGCTAACATGATGATGCTAAAGCACATTATTCAACATGCCTCTAACCATATACATTGGTATTGTCTAGATATGCCATTGCCAAACTATGATGACCAACATTCTTGGTGGATAAACCTTAAGAAAACACCACTTGTAGACAGATCATCACTTGTCAGAATCTTGCTTTGCATCAATGCTCAAAAACTATAAACCAAAATTGAACACAACATTACTAACCTTCTCAGTTACTGATCTTGGTACTTGTTTGGGTTTGGGGGTTTGGTTTGCGGATTCAGTTAAAAAAAATGGGGTTGGGTTCATCCATATACAAATATATAAAAATAATAAATATATATATTTGCAACCTAAGGCTAAAATTAAGAATATTATAGACAATATGCATATTTTCCAATATTTTTAATGTACAGAAATAATTATGAACCTTATACAATAATATAAAAGTCAATATATAAATTTATAATAGAATAATAAATAAATGATAAAGTTAATAATTAATCAATATTATTAACTTTACAAATGAATTAAAATAAGGTTATAATTATAATGTGATGTGCTAGTTGATAGATTCCATGTACATATGAAAATTGTCAAGAGGCAATATTACTGTGCTAACTCTACTGAAGGTGATATGCATATGAAATCATGATTATGTTCTGCTTCAAAGCTGTATGGTAACAACAACAGACACTGTGGTTAAAGGTATAATTGTGACTGTATTCCTAGCGATTATATTTTGTTGTCAGTTATATATAATCTCTAATATTATTATTCCTAGCAACAATATTATTATTATAGTAGCTGCTGTTATAATTGATAATAATATAACTTGCCTTTGATCGCGACAATATTACTGAATACATTCCCAGTGATTAGATTTAGTTGTTAAAGGTATAATCATGACTACATTAAAATGTGCAGTGTCTGTTGTTAAAGTTATAAATGTTGTGATTATATTTTATGCTGTTGCGACTATATTCTGGAGGTTTTTGCCTTGGAAAATAGACAACCCTTGCAAAATGGATTTATGAAAAGAAGGAAAAACTTGTTGTGCAATCTGTCAATGCCCTCATATTCAACATGGGTTCTCCCTGGTTTGTCTGGGATGAATCCACAGGCAGAATATCAATTGGCCACACCTTCTTCCTGCATCTGTCTAGGATTAGGATCTAGAGCAGATCATACCTGAACCAGCTAGGGAATAGGAATGAACCGGTAACATAGCTAACATTGAATGCCACATTGCACTAGAACACAACACACCAAACTAAAATAGAAACTTCAATTGGAAAACCCAATCTTTGAGTGAGAAACCAACTAAAGATGGGAATCATCCTTCATCTTTCGGTGTGTCTTCTAACCTCCATTTAGACCTGTAGGTTCTAAAAACTAGATGTAACATGCAAAGCATCGAGAACTCTGAAACACAAGCAGGTCTTGAGATGATAATTTATAAAATTTTTCATTTTGAATGTGTTGGTTTCAACCAAGAATGCACCTTATTACAATAATACCCTTATATCTCTAATAACAAAACTTTATATAACTTCTTACAAAGATTTTAATTTTTTTTCTTATTTACTCAGCTAGGAGACAAAAATACAAAAATAAAGCTTACTTTGGATTTAGAATGGCTCAAAACTCCCAAAATGGCTGATTGCATGGCTAGGTGGACATGCAAATTACTTGTTAGTTGTTACTTCTTATCAATGCATCTATAAAGCTACTTAGGAATATGGTCCATTCAACAACAAAACCTTCTGATAAGACACTTTGGTCTGTTCACCCCCTGCAAAGGCATCCTCTCCGAAGATTGAAAAAGTCTAACAATAAAAGCTCTACATTCCCAAAGAACCAATGCCCTTCCATTAAAATAAAATCCTTATCTATTTTGGATTGAAATACAACAATGAAAAATTTCCTGCACACGGGTAAATTGGAACATATTTTTTCAATACTGGCTTGTAGAATCTAGACAACCAATCATGAAGGTCTGAAACACTTGGCCGGTGCAGGTTGAATCTGCAAATCACACCCAGATCAGCATAGTGAGCTTCCTTTGCTAAAACTAATGCACCAAACACAAGAAGGGGAATCTTCTTGGCACTCTTAATTACCTTTTGAACCTTGGACTGCAAGGCACTAACAGTGGCCAACCCAACTGAGAGCTTCTCAAGCAAGACAGAAGCTGCTACCTTACTTTTACCAAGAACAGGAACAAAGGGGTGTTTAGGCAGAGAAACTGCCTTATTTATTAACAGAGATCTTCAAATCACCAAGAGCAGTATAAGCTGTAAAACTAGATTGATGACCGGGGGTCACAGAGGCTGTAACACCCTGGTCCAAAGCTGCCTGAACCAGCCAACTGCCCCCCATATCCACCCTATCACTTTTTCTGTACAGCTTCAGCAGAGTCTTCAATCAGAGCTTGCTGAACAGAAGAATGGGAGCAACCAAAGCAATCAGAAGCAAGAAAATATTTGGGGTTAGCAGGTGACGCAGAAATGGAAGTGGGAGCAGTAACAGAAGCCACACTAATTAAGATAGTCATTATCTTGAATCTGTGAGTTATTTAATGAATATATTCTGATTTTCTATAATTATTGAATGTTTTATAGTCATTATCCACCCTTGCTTTCTCTATCTAGTCAGCTGTATTTTGTGTACATTAGATCCCTGCTCGTAGATATATATATATGCCACCTCTTTTGTGTCTATCTACCTTTCAAACACTTGGAAATCAGGATGCTCATTTTCTTTTTCAATACTCATTCTGATATTAGTGCTGGTTTGTTTTCCAAACTGATTTTGAGTTACTTTTAGTTGTCAAGTATCAATGATAATTAATATGCCCTTACTGGTAATCAACAGGTATGAAAAAGCTGTACGGTGGTTTGAAAAGACTCTAAGTTATGTTCCTTCACCTTTGACTGAAACTTGGGAACCTACATTGGTGAATATGGGACATGCACTACGGAAACTTAAGTATGTTCTTCCTCCTAACAAGAAGTGCAATTCTTTTCTTTCGGTTGTGCTCATAATAAACACATATGCGAGGATTCATTATAACATGCAAGTAATAGATGTAGATTGATTGTTCAGTGTTTTAAGTTTTGCATGGAAACCATGGTTATCTGTCAAATGCTAATGTCTGACTTTTGAAGAAAATAAGTAGTCCTTCCAATTTAAGAAAGTATTAGTACACAACAGTCTTTTTATGTTTTCTGAATTAAATTATCAATGGCTAAAAAACTCCTTAATGTCATGGACTATAAATCTGTATTTCTTGTTATTGCTTGCAAAAGCCTTTACTGATTAGTTTTGGCAGGTGCTCAAATCATGTTTCAATCGTCTAGTTTAATGTCTTTGATAGGCCTTTGTTTATATGGTTCTATCTGCTGATCCTAAGCTTTGAGAATGGTTTCTTACTTGATTTTGTACTGTTAGTCATGATAGATCATTATAATTTATACCATTATTATGAGGTCTCTTCATGCCAAAATGCAACTATTTGCTAACTGTGATTCAAATCCATAACAACTTTCTCAACCAACATTTAATGGGGACTTGGATCCTAGTGTATTCAAGTGTGGAAAATTTATTCATTTATACAGTCCAAATAGGATTCAGAACTCTTCACAGGGGTTCATATGGTGAATTTCCTGCAGATGATGGCACTATGTAATGATTTTCACTCAAGGGATCAACCTATCACAGTTTTTCTCTCTCAACATGCCCTTGGTAATCAGCTACGTCATGCGCTGTGCATTCATTTTGACAAATTCAAGAGGCCTTTAGATTTGACATCTGCCTTTGGGGAACTAAAGTCACTGCCATCACAGGAGAAATTTAAGGCCTCATGCAAAAACTATGCAAGGATCTCTCTCCTATTGTCCATGTAAGTGTCTCCAAATGAGCAGCACTCCACTACAAACTTGAAATAGAAAGATGAAGAATCCGGCTGTTGAAAGTAGTAAGGAGAAAATTAATGTAGAAGGGAAACAGAAGATGGTTTCTGAGAATGGATGCCATGTTACAATCATTCTGGATGAAGAGTGAAAGCATAAGAAAATATGAACTCATGCTTGATAACCAACCTCAGAAAACATGAATGTCAATTAAAGAACGAATTTTGAAAGAGTAAGAGTTAAAGCATGAAATTATGAATGTTGAAGCTTCCATTTACCACCCCACTCCTTAGAAAGCTGATAACCATGTTATGCCTTGTCATCAAATATGTCTGCCTGAAAATCCTACTATCCACTTTATCCTTGCCAATCACAATCCACTTTACCCTTGCCAATATAAATGATTCTATCCAAGGCTTTATCAAAATTATGGAGACAAAAACCATGGAACTAATGAGGTACCATGAGTCCTCCATTTTGCTACTCAATAGCCTCAAAGGAATAAAAGACAATCAAAGTGCCATTACTGGCTGCCTTAACAAACAAGATGAAGTAATTACTATTCTCAGGCATTGTTGCTGAAGTATCCTCAAGAGAACAGAAGTGATTGAAAGGATTTTGAACATTGAGAGTTTGAGAAGAGAATATTGGGGGACTGATTAGCAATTCTGGCAGCAGCATGCAACTTCCAAAAGACAATGAAGCAACAAGAGATTCAGCCTCAGAAGCATCATCAACCCTACCAATCAATGGAACACACCTAAAAGTGGGAGGACACACCATTGGATGTGGGCTTGGAACGGGGAAGGATGACTAGCTGCTGGCCCTCACAATGGCTAAAGGCACTGCCCTCTCAACAGGAATAATTCTTGAAGATGTGAATGACTAGCCATCTTTTATTTTATGTTCATTATGTTAGCTAACTATAAACCTTCTACCATGCTTCTATTGTAATCTCACCTTGTGGACCTCTCTCTTTCTATCTCATAGTTTCTTTGGTTAATTTCAGCCTGCTTTTAATGCTCATCTATGATGGACTTTAACCTTTCAAAGGTTTTTGAAAACTCTCAATCTGATTATATGAACTGAATTGAGAGTTTTTGTAAATGCACTTACATATTCTTTAAAAGTTGTTATATATATACATATAGCATTTTTTAACATCCTATATTATTGTTCTTGAATGCTAAAAAATGCTGTGTGAATGTAACTATATATATTAGATGTAAATTTCATCATTTTCAAGTCAATACTTTTCTCCATTTGTCTAGGTCTATATATATGATCCCCATGTTTTTATTAAGAGGGGTAAGTGCTTTTGACCTGGAGCTATGAACTAGTGAGGTCACAAATGGGGGACGTCATCCCCAATATAAATTTTCAACAATTACACCCCAATGGGGTTTGAACCTTGATGGCAAGAATAACACAACTGTAAAATCCCCATCTTGGGCACAACAATTTTTTTTAAAAACAATGCACAACTACCAACTTAACCAACCAAACATATTCCATGTAAATTAGTAGTGTTAATTTCAATAGCTCTGCATTCACCATGGTGGTATAATGTCCCCTCCTAGCTTTTGTGCAGTGGACATTACCTTTAGCCAATTCCAGAGTCCCTGTTGGCTAAGTGGTTCAGATAAGGGGACTCAGTTTCAGCTTGGGTGTTGGGTTTGTAGTTTGCTGGGAGACTTTCTTGTTAGAGTAATAAGTTATTATGCTTAATTAATTACATCACATTGATTAATTAATTAAGTCACTTATTCCTCTTTATTACTTAAGCTAAACTTAGGTACATTAATAATTAATTATTAATTATTAAGTGTGCACACTAGGGTTTCATTTAGGGTTTCCCTTTTAGGGTTTCTTGATCTCCTCCATAAGGATTGATCACTTTTGTAATCATTGATTTTCTTAATGCATTTTTACAGAGAGGTTTACAGAGCATATTTTGGTTCTTCATATCTTTTGCATGTGACAGGTATCCATCTTGCATGCAGGTGATCTTGGATTCTAACATGGTATCAGAGCTCCAGACCTGCAGCTGCTTGTTTGTGATCTGAAGATATAGCCTCTTTGTGAGTTTCGGGTGCAAGGGTTTCCATAGGGATCTTTTCTGCAAGATCTGGGGGTAGCCATTTTTTTGGGACACAATGGGCTCAAACGGACGTTGCCATCGCGTTCGCAGCGTCCCAAAACCCTAGAAACGCATATTAAATCGTCCATTTTCGTGCAGTTGATCCGGGAGGCAAAACTTTTTTGTCTGGGGGCCGTACGGCCTCCCCAGCACGCAGATCGAGGCACGTTTGTTTGA
>VDFB02169719.1:0-25729 GCA_007258455.2 Sequoia sempervirens | reverse complement strand
TTTGAATAAGTTATCTATGTTATTTCAAAAATATGTAAGAATAGAATCTATAGAAAATTAAATTTAGTTTCTAAAATACTAGGTTTATTTAAAAAAATAAAAATCTATTTGGTGAAAATTTGAAATTTCAATGCAATAGTACTGAAATTTCAAAGAAAAAATAAGAAGTAGGTGTCTGTCTGACCACCCTAACCATAATAAAATGATAATATTTTTTTATAATATTTTATATATAAGTAGAGGACTCATGTCTGGATGTGATGCATATTTTTTTATAATTTTTTTTCAAATAAATAATTAATTATGAATTTTTTATTACCTGTTGATTCTATGAGTAATCTCACTAAGAAAATAGAATTGTCTCCAGATCATTGTTTGAATGTTAATAACAAGTTGTCAAAGTCTCAAGAGGCTGACTTATTAAAAATGCTACAAGAACAGCATAAAGCTTTTGCATGGGAATATGGGGACATGCAAGGAATATATCTTCGAGTTTGTACTCATAGGATATATATCAAAGAAGATTGTTCACTAGTTAGACAACCTCAAAGAAGAGTAAATCCAACACTTAGAGAAATAGTGAAAAGTGAACTTCAAAAGTTGTTTGATGCTGGTTTTATTTACCCAATTTCTGACAGCCAATGGGTTTCTCCATTAGTCATTGTTCCCAAGAAAGGAGGGAAATGGAGAGTGTGTGTGGATTATATAGAGTTGAACAGTGCCACTAAAAAATATCACTTTCCACTACCTTTTGTAGACCAAGTACTAGATTCACTGTCTGGCAAAAGATATTTTTGCTTTTTGGATGGTTAGAGTGGGTACAATTAGATAAAAATAGCCCCTGAAGATCAAGACAAAACCACTTTTACCTATCCATGGGGAACATTTGCTTATTCGGTCTTGCCTTTTGGCTTATGCAATGCACCAGCAACATTTCAGAAAGCAGTAATTAGTATATTTGCTGATATATCTCATAAATGTATGGAGATTTATATGGATGATTTCACTACATATAGAGTCACATTTGAAGAAGCACTGGTGAATTTAGAAAAAGTATTGAAAAGGTGTAGAGAGCAAAATTTATCTCTAAACAGTGAGAAGTGTTTTCTAATGATGGAAGAAGGTATTGTTCTAGGTCATCATATTTCAAAGAATGGAATTTAGGTTGACCCTGCTAAAATTGAAGTTATTCAGAATTTACAAACTCCTGCAAAACAAAAAGATGTCAGAAGTTTTCTTGGTCATGCAGGGTATTATAGGAGGTTTATAAAATACTTTAGTAAAATTGCCAGTCCACTTTATGCTTTGTTAACAAGTGATTCCCAATTTGAGTGGACAGAGGCCTGTGAAAAATCTTTCCTGCAACTAAAGAAATTGCTTACTAAAGCCCCTGTTCTTCAAGGTCCAAAATGGAATCTGCCTTTTCACATACATGTTGATGCATCTGATTTTGGTATAGGAGCAGTTTTAAGTAAAAAAATAAATTCAATTGAGCATGCTATCTACTTTATCAGCAAAAACCTTCAAGGTCCTGAGCTCAACTATACTGTTACAGAAAAGGAATTACTTGCAGTAGTGTATGCTTTGAATAAATTTAGGCATTATGTCACAGGTTATCAGATATTTTTCCACACTGACCATGCAGCAATCAAGTACCTGATGAACAAACCTGCCATTTCTGGTAGATTGGCACGATGGCTCCTGTTGTTGCAAGAATTTGATATCACAATCATTGACAAACCAGGAAGAGCAAATGTTGTAGCTGACTTTTTATCAAGACTTCAATCAGTTACACCTAATGAACATGAGATCATTGATGATAGATTTTTAGATGAACACTTGTTTTCCATTGCTGCACATACACCCTGGTATGCAGACATTACTAATTATTTAGCAGCAAACAGAATACCAGCTCACTTTTCCCCAAAAGAAAAGAAGTTATTGATAGAGAGAAGTTTTAACTTTTCCTGGATTCCAAATTGTATGTTCTATACTGGACCTGATCAAGTAATGCAAAGATGTGTAAGAGAAGATGAGACTTATGATATCTTGCATGCTTGCCATGATGAACCATGTGGGGGGAATTTTGCAACAAAAAGAACAGCAATGAAAGTTCTTACAACAGGGTACTACTGGCCAACATTACACAAGGATGTTGTGGCCTATACAAGGAAATGTGACAAATGTCAACGTATTGGAAGACCAACTAAGTCAGATGAAATGCCACTATATCTGCAGGTAATAGTCACCACTTTTGATAAATGGGGGATGGATTTTGTGGGGCCAATTGATCCATCATCAAACGGAAAGTCATACATTCTAGTTTGCACGGATTATGTCACAAAATGGGTCGAGGTAAAAGTTATGACTCATGCCCGAGATAACAAAGTTGCTAAATTTCTGTATGAACAAATTTTCACAAGATTTGGAGTTCCCAGAGAGCTTGTAACTAATCAAGGAGCTCAATTTACGTCAAATCTGATCACTGCACTAATGAATGACTATAAGATTAAACATAGGAAGTCTAGTCCCTATCATCCTCAAGCCAATGGTTAAGCGGAGGTAACAAACAGAGAAATTGAGGTGATTCTCACAAAGACAGTGCAAATCCATAGAAAAGACTGGAGCAATAGACTTCCTGAAGCAGTTTGGGCTTACAGAACTACATGGAAGACAACAACTGGGTTTACACCTTTTGAGCTGCTTTATGGGAAAACAGCTATGTTACCCATCGAATTTGAACATAAAACTTTGAGTATAGCTCTTAAACTCAACATGGATTTATTCGAAGCACAAAAGGACCATCTCCTGTAGCTAAATTCTTTGGATGAAATGAGAAAAGCCGCCCTACAACATAGAGAGTCCATCACTGTGACTGTTCCTACAGCATAAGGCCAGTTCAAAATTTGTGTTTCAATCATAGCTGTTATGGATTCTGTTTTAATCAAGCATAGTTGATGTAAAGAATTTCGCATTACCATTCTATGGTTTAGATAGAATTTCTTTTTAGTATGTATTCCTGCTAAGATTCGACTGAAACCAGTTCCTAGTGCATATATTTTGCTGCGCCATTTAAAGTCTATGTCCCCTGGTTTGACAAATAAATGAACATCCACAGAAAGAGATATTAGTCACCTGTTGGAATGTCCAATTCCCAGGAAAGGTTTTACTATGATTTTCATATCCTTTTATGGGCGCGACCATTTTTGGCACCCATAAAAACCAAAAAAATTTCTGCTAGAGATTGGGCTCTGTTATATGATTTCAAGTACCAAGAAAACCAGGGTAAGCTCACAACACGCTGGCTTGGCCCCTATGAAGTTGAAAATGTGTTTGACAACAGAGCTATGCAGCTGGTCACAATTGATCCAGTTCATTTCAAATTGCTCGTCAATGGCCACTGGCTCTGATTATACCATAAGCCAGTCTCAAAGGAAGACTTTATGAAGCAGTTCGTTCAGGTTCCTCCTACTACTCTTCCTGCAGCCGAAGGCTCTAGCCTTTCTCCTGCAGCGTTCCCGTAATTTTCAAAAAGCATGCCCATAATAAAGGTTTTCTTTTTAAGGAAACCCTTTTTTCTCCATTTTTATTTATTGCCCCCATCTCACTTCTTTATCTTCCATCCATCCATCCCATCCATCCATTTCATTCGTACATTTCATCCGCCCACGTCACCCATCCACTTCATCCGACCGCATCAACTTTAATTAAGATATTTTTTCCACTTGTCAATTCATGCAGCACCGTCATCTTTCTTCACAAGTACGTGCAATTACTAAAGGTACGCCATATCTTTTTTAATCGCATATTTGATTTATTTCATTCTATTCATTTACTGCTATGCATGTACCGGTCACTATCCCTCGAATCTCTACCTATTCTTTAGTACATGTGAGGACACATGTCATCCTTTAAGTAGGGGGCGGGGTAATCCATCTTTTGAAACCTGTCTTTTCGCCGCTGCCATAACTACAAAATATTTTTTCTTTAATACTTTTCTGGTACTTTCCAAATGTGATTGCATGTCCTTCTTTAATGCATCTTTTTCTTGCAAACCACGATTAAGACTGCTTGTTTAAAAAGTTTATTTTTGAAAAAAAGAAAGAAATGTGATGGCACGACAGAGAAAAACCAGAGTAGAAAGGGAAATAAAGAATTTGAATCTTCAGCAAGGAAATGAGTTCAGCTAGAAAAACTGCAAATATGGGTGGTCAGTTGGTACGACATGATCCTGTAGCTCATGAATTGTTATTGCAAAATCTACAGATAGTTCACGCATTCAGCCTCTGTGGATGGTTGAATTATTTCTTGAGCTTAAATGATTTTGATGAGGAGGCTACGGGAGAATTTTTTAGAACACTTTCTGAAGGGGAAGCCACCGTATGGGGTCTAATAGTTATTGCAACCGAAGACAGAATTGCTGAAGTAACCGGACTCCCAGCCATTGGAGAAAACTTTTCTTCAGATGCTGCAGCTGCAAGGGCTAAGTTTTTAATGCCTGCTGATGGACCTCTGGAAGTCTCCAAGCAAGGATGCAAACGTGTGTCACTGCCTCTTCCATATTTAGAGTATGCCACTTATATAATGAGGTATTTAACCTGTGAAGGCCATTTTTCCTACCTGCATTCTCATCATTTTAAATTATTAAGCCATATGAGACATGGATTAGTTGTGAATGTTTTGAATTTCTTGTTAAAGTTTTTAGAGAAAAGTGCCCATGAAACTCAACAGGGGAAAGACAACTCTGTCACTCATCATGGCCTTATTGAATTACTGATTGAGCACTCTTTGAGAGACGTCTCACCTCTCTCCTGGCAACAATTTGTTGCCCAAAAGAGCTTGCAACTTCCACAACCCCCTAGGGTAATTACCCCAGGGCCTCAAAGAAAGAAGAAAGAAATTGCATCTACTAGTGGAATAGGGCAAGGGTCGTCTACTCCTGTAGCACCCGGTCTTGCAGCCGTCGCACCTGAATCCTCTGCTAGGGTACAAACTAGGTCTGCCACTAGGAGGGAGAAAGGAAAAACAAAGGCAGAAGGGTCCCCTGAATTTGACCCTCGTTCTCAGAAAAGGCAATGCTCCTCTCCTGCAGCACCTTCCCCTGCAGCAGTTTCTCCTACAGCAACAGCTATTGATATTACCAGTTCACCGTCATCCTCTGGTAGTGTAGAGCCCTCTGAACAAATAAGAAAAAGAAAAGCTACCGAAACACCTCTTGCAACTGCATCTGTGCCAAGAAGGGTTTCCACAAGGAAAAAATCTAAGACCTCCCCTGCTTCACTGCAACCTGAGGTGATTGTAATTTTAGAAGGGTCTGTTGAATCTGAATTTAATGTTTCTCAGAATGAATCTGAGAATGTTGCTCAGAGCTCGTTCGTTCCTGAAGAGGAACAAATGGAGGAAAAAGAAGTAGAGCATAATGAGCAAGGGTTACCAAATCTTGATGATTTGGCTGCGGCTGCTATGCAATTTTTGGAGGAAGCACAAACTTCTCCACCACAGCAATAGGAAGAATTTATCCTCTAGCAAGAACAAGAACAGACTGAACAATTGAGTGTGCCTAGTGAAACTGTATTTCACTCTACAATTTGTAAAGCCATTGTTGTGTATAAGAGGACATTTTTAATTGAGTTTCTGGAATATGTTAAAGATAATTGGGAAACAGTTACACTGCAAACCCTGACTTTCTGACATATAGCCCAGACTGACATGCAACAAAGTCTGTGGGAAGTAGAAAAGAGGAAATTGAAAAAGGAAATTGAAAGTCAGAAGCAGGAAATTGCTGAGTTGAAAGCAAAAATGGACGAAATGTTAAAAATAATTGGTCAAATTATGGAGTGTAGACCGCCACCCAGAGTCTATGCTATGTGCCTTAAAAAACAGTTTTTATGGTTTCAATTGATGAGAATTTCCAAAAATCAAGATCCTATAATTCATACTGCCAAAGAATTTTATGAAGCGTACCAAGCAGCCCCTAACTGGTTAAGAAATTCCCTGTGTGAATTTTATTTACATGGCTATTTAATACCATTTGAAATAGAATGGAATCCTCTTCTATACATTGGTGATATTCATTTGAGAGCATTTATGTCATGGGCGGCAAATGAGGTGAATTATGGTCGGCAGTGGGAAACATATGAGGAAACTGAGAAGACAGAGCCTGTCCCATTATGCTCTCAAAGTTCAAACCCACATGCAATGTTGAAAGATTGGTTCGCTCTAACATATGGTATTAATAATGTATCAGCCAGAGAAAAAATATTTGATATCAGAAAGCAAGTATATGATGAATTCCAGGCACAACAATATTCATTTTGGAAATTAGCATATACCAGGAGTGAGAAAAGATGGGAGAAATTAACTGTTGGGTTAAGAAAGTCAGAACCACATGGTCCCCTAAACTTCATAGCTACACTCAAACGAACCAGCAGATATATTCAATTGGGACTTCAAACAAGATTTGAATTGTGGCTATCACTGACATTCAGACCCCCTGTGCTAATGTGGCCCCTGTATCCTCACCAGGCTACAAACATTAACAATGAATTAGAAGACCGAAGATATGAAAGGTGCCGGGATTTCAGAGGATTCTATTACAAGTTTGGACATCCATTCCAGAGTCATGCAGCCACTACTGACTTCAGAGAAACCACCAGAAAAGTTAATGCTGGAGGACCAGCATTAGGCTAAGTAGGGGGCAGTGATGAGTTTAAAATATGCTCATAATTTGGATGTTTTGATAAACTTTTAAATGCCTTTACTATTGTTATTTCATGGTTGTTTAAACCTTGTTGAAACCTTTTATAGGGATATCCTGTGGCATAATACTTTCATATTTCTGTAGCTCATTGTGTTGACTTGATTGCATTTATTCCTCGTTGACTCCCTAAAATGGCTGGTATATCGTATACAGTTTTGAATGATGAAGTAGATTTAAAATGTGTGATTAATGAAAAGATATCGTGTATGTGCCATACGCCTTTTCTTTCGCCTGTTACCTTTTGTTTCGCAGGTTGTTGAAGAATGATCGAGTCAAGCGCAGCCGATCTCGGCCTTGCAGTAAAGTCCATTTCCTGCACGACTTCGAGGGAGCTCCAGTGAAGACTTTTTGACCGAAACCATGGGAAAGATTTTAATGACAAGTCAATCTGGAAAGAGTGGAGTGCTAGATTCTCTCTGGATCGGGTTGAGCACATAAATTCATTTATGAAGTTTGTTCCTTGATTTTGGGATACATTTTTTACTTCCACGTCTTTCTTTAATAGAGTTAGTTAGTTAGTTGTTCCTCTGATTTAAAAATAAGATACTCCTCCTGCACGAGAGGGTGGATGATGAATAGAATGAGTAATAGATGATATTTAGAGTAAGATAGAAATAGTGTAGCAGACATCATGTAAGAATCAGTATGATAATGAAAGACAGAATCTGTTTGGCCAGAAACAGAGTTTGTTGTTAGTTTTCACATCAGCAAAACAATGTATATCATTCTGTTTTCATGAATAAAGTTCAATGAAGTTCTGAGTTTATTATTTGCATAATCAGTAGATGCTTGCTAAGGGGGCCCACTTAGTAAGTATTTGTAGCTAGTTAGGTAGTTATTCTTTCCTGTTGAGCTTCAGTTTACTTTCATCTTTGAAGTTTGTATACAAACTCAGCCTTATAGTGCTCCTGCAGCATAGAGAGTCCATCACTGTGACTGTTCCTGCAGCATAAGGCCAGTTCACAGTTTGTGTTTCAGTCATAGCTGTTATGGTTTCTGTTTTAATCAAGCATAGTTGATGTAAAGAATTTCGCATTACCATTCTGTGGTTTAGATAGAATTTCTTTTTAGTATGTATTCCTGCTAAGATTCGACTGAAACCAGTTCCTAGTGCATATATTTTGCTGTGCCATTTAAAGTCTACGTCCCCTGGTTTGACAAATAAATGAACATCCATAGAAAGAGATATTAGTCACCTGTTGGAATGTCCAATTCCCAGGAAAGGTTTTACTGTGATTTTCATATCCTTTTATGGGCGCGATCACCCCCCATACTCTCCATTTTTTAACTTTGAACATGTAAAATGAAATAATGGAAACCAACATTGTGTTTTCCAACATGCAATTATTTTGTGCAAGTACTAGAATATATAAAATGAAAAAGGAATCTAATCTAAAAATACTTCAAAAGATTTAGACCAAAGTGAATGAGATAGATAATGTATTGGTTTCAAGTTTCATAAACCAATTATTCTTGACCTCCCTCAATACTTGAATTTATATTTGATATTCAACATAGAACTCAAGCCATATTTCCCCCCTTCATCATATTTCACAACTATCCAACATCCTAGAAAAAATAGACCTAAAACATTCCAAAAAAAAGCAAGGGACATAATTGACACCATTACCACTAATATTGACCATAATTCCCATAAACTTGTTTAGGAAATCAAGATTGGACAATATACGAATCAAACTAATTGGCACACTCTTTAGAAAATATACACATAATTTCCTTAAATTACTATTGATAAAATGCATATTATTCTAATTAAAAGGGACCAAATTATTTCAATATCTAGCCTCATACACCCTCTTTAGAAATTATTATTATTCTTGATCACCATTAAGGTATGGTAGTGAAATTATTATTCTTTTTTTTTTATCATGTATTAAGGTCTCAATGATCATCCTCATAAGTTCTTTAGAGTGTAAATAAGAAATGGATTCACCCTAAATCCTATGCAATGGAAAAAAGTATTCCTATCCCTGTTGATGTGTGAGTAAATCTATTTGATATATATTACTACCTTTATCTCACTTTGAGTAATGGTGTAGAGGAGAGGGCATGTGATTTTGAGAGCCAATAGAATTGTTGCACACAATATTATGTGTGAGAGTGGCTTGGTGTCCTAAATAAAAAATGAGTGTGTGTTTATTAACTAATACCAAAACTAGCCATATCTCATAGTAATGAAACATCTATTTGGTGTAATGATCCTCTCTAGGCTATGATGTAATTGTATAGTCAATATGATAGGTAGGGGAAATAAAGTTTGTATGTTAGCTTGTTGTTGATAGTATCCTTGCATCCACTAGTATCATATCAAAAGCATTAAAATGCATCCACTAGTATCTTGAGAAGTTGAAATGGAAAAGGAATCTAAAGAAATCTACAAACCAAAGTGAGTGAGATAGATAGTGTATTGATTGAAGATATTCTTCCCACTCTTGAGAAGTTGAGGAAGGTGCATGTGCGGTATGTGCAATGGGAAAATGACTATGTAGAAGTGGATAAAGTCAAGAGGTTAGACATGAAAGGCTTATCTGAAAAGGTAGACAAGTCTTGTAAATAACTTGTTAAAAGAAACATGTACATTCTCTAATCGTAAAGACACTCTCAAAGCTAAGAAAAAAGTAGCTAGAAAGCTACATAAAAGTATTCAAGACATTGAAAGCTCTATCCAAGAAAGGGATGTTTTCCAACATTGGAAATAAATAATAGGGGGTCCAGTGTGTTTTCCAATAGGGGATAGTGTGATTTCCAACATTGGAAATAACTAATAGGAGACATTGTGTTTTCCAATAGGGGATAGTGTGTTTTCCAGCATTGGAAATAACTAAAAGGTGAACACCCATAATAATCAGTTGATCAAAGGATGAATTGAATCCAAGTAGGAAAAGGAAAGATGGTTTCATATCATACATATGATCAACTTGTAATATCATTGAAGTAAGAAAATATAATGGATTCATTACAATGGACTAAAACCAAACAACTAGCCTTGCATACACTTAACTGAGTTGAAATCCATACAATGTTCATATAAAGCTATTAACCCTAAAAATAGTTTCCAAACATCCAAAATGTCACCCATTCTCCCATACAAGTAGAAGATTCTCAAACATTGAAACATGTTTTGGTATCAAAATGGAAGCTCACAAGTTAAGATTTGTGACAAAATGCATTCCCACTACTTTCTCTTCTTACTCATTTATCAATACAAGAGAAGGAGCAAGTTTGTTTTAACCCAACATCATTTTCCACTACCAAAGTAAGGGTTTAAAAAAATTATAACTCAAATGTGATCATCATTATACAATAAGGTGTCAAAAATAAGATGTTGTGATGCACGATCTTAATAGTTTATCCAAACTAATATTTGCAGAGATACATTTTAGCTTTGTATACTAGTTCTTCCCATTTGGTAACTGTTATATCCTAACTATATACAAATTCTTCCCAAAGAAATACTCACAATTTTAGGATCAGTCATCATCTTTGATCAATGTTTTGACTAATTGGATTTAATGTTTGACTATGACATTCAATTTTTTAAAATCAAGGAACCTTCCACTTCATCATTTTTTCAATTGATGTTTTGATTATTTTAGACTAATATTTAAAAATGACATTCAATATTTTTATAATTATTAAATATTCTATTTATTATTAAATTTGATAGTTATAAATATTGAAAAAGTTCATATTGGACTAATGTAGTAAATTATAATAACCAACATATAAATTCAATTTAAAAGTAAAAATTGTGAAAGCATAAAAAAATTCTTGAGAACTCCCATATCACACGTATTATCTTCCGTGCCATATAAAAATGGTCCCTTGTCATTTTCATGGCCTTTTAGGTCTTGTTTCATGGTGTTGGAATTATGTTGCTTTGATTTTATGTCGTAACATGGCTTGAACATGCATATTTAGGTATTAAAACTCAAAGAACGATGTCTTGTAAAGGTGTTGTGAAGTGTTGTAAGACATTTCTACATTCTTCTAGACTTTATTCATTACAATTCACCTAAAAACCACCTTTTCACACATCAAAAAACCTTATTTTGAAGTGTTTTAAAGTCTTGTAAAAAGTTTTCATGCTCTTCTAGGCATATCTTCATTATTTGCACCCTTCTTATGCTTTATTTTGTCTCTTTATGCCCTCATATGACTTAATTAAGTGTATTTTTGCATATTATCCCAACAAATAACATTAAACACAACATTTTTCCCAAAACATATTTTTAGGTCCTAGGTGGGACCCATTCGCCATGGGTGATGAATGAGTCTCAATTGACCCCAAATTCAAAATATTTCAAATTTCCTTTCAGGATTTTATTCAAGATCACTTGATGTCGGCCTGTGATGAGGTATGAATGGATACTAAGGCACAATAATTGTATAAATAAGTGTTTTTCACCTCATTTTACATCCTCCTACAATCTTCCAACATTCACATATCATATTCAAGCATTCAAGAATTTTACATCAACAATTCAAACACTATTCAAGCACTTTGAAGCAGCCATTGGCATTACTTCAGACTTGCATCATCAAGAGTTAGGTGAGTTGATAACATTTGCATATTATTAGTTTATCTTTCTCCTTCATTTCATTGTATTTTCAAGGGTTTAATTACCAAAAGTGGGGTTTGACCAGGGCAAACCCCTATTCACTAACCCCTAATGATTTTTCCCCTTTCGCTTGTTTGTTTGTAGATTTGACATGTTATTAGGTGTTGAAGAGTTATTTTCAAGTCAACTAGGTGCTTCAAGTCAACTTAAGTCAAAATCAAGCTTGGGAGAGTTATTTGTCTATTTTTTTGCAGATTTGACTTCAACAACCTTACAAACAAACATTCTCAGATCTGGTGTTGCAGAGTTGTCTCGCAATTTTTTAGGAATTTGGGGGAGGACTGATTTTCCACCTCTGGCAAATGAGTCCCACCTTAAGACTGGAAACTTGAGTTTTTTCAAATTTTAGATCCCGACAAACAAAAACCAGCTCGACAGTTTTTCACTAGTAGGTGGACTAATTCGCCACCCTGGGCGAATGGTCCCACTATGAAAAATCAGTAAAATTTATCAACATCTAGAACACTCCAGAAAGCTCACACTTTGCCCAGGTGCACTCTGTGTCATCCCATCTCTTTTTGTTCTGCATATTTCTTCATTTACATAGTTATTTTCATTTCACACTATGTTTTCAAACAAATCATAAATCTTAGTTTTGCATTTATTTTCAATCACCTAGATTAGTCAATTGTTTTTAGTTAACTTCAATTACATCACACCACACCACACACATCTTAATTTGAATGATACATAAGCATTTTTGGCCCTATCTCTCTCATTTTAGGTGAAAAACCCTAGAAATGCAAGAGTAGTCCATAGAGTCCCAAAATTTTATGTTTCATCTTCAATATCACTTTCAACCACAAAATAAATTTCTATACAATATACAATAAAAAAAATCCACTATCAAAAGCAAATCACAAGGATATCATAATTGGACTGAACATGTTATTTGGTTCATTGATGGAAAATTCACTGCCAACAATTCACTGTGGAAAAATTCACGTCAAGTAAATTTTCTGAGGTGAATTGCTGGTGGTGAATTTTACTTGTGATGAATTTGTTATGGTGGTGAATTTTCCTACGGTGAATTTATCGTATGCCATATTATTTATATATTGGAATGTTAATTAAGGTAATGACTTGTTTCTAATAGGGTTTCGGTTTTGAATCGCTGACCTGCCATGCCAATCTACCAACCAAATCGGCATTATTTCACTATTCAAAAGTAGACGAACAGTTTCATTATAATGGACTGGAAATATAGGCTATCATTCAACTTTGTTGGGACGGTCTTCTCAAAAGTTCGGGTCGGGAGTGAATGATAAAGAAGCAAAAATTGAAGTGTTCAGGTTCAGGATTGAACCCGATCCTGCACCCGCACAGTAGTCAAGAGGGTAAAAGGAAAGTCCCATCGGATTGCGGATTCAGAACGAACGCAGAA
The DNA here is from genome assembly GCA_007258455.2 of Sequoia sempervirens. Classification (NCBI taxonomy): domain Eukaryota; kingdom Viridiplantae; phylum Streptophyta; class Pinopsida; order Cupressales; family Cupressaceae; genus Sequoia; species Sequoia sempervirens. Next base: position 12,942 of record VDFB02169719.1, on the reverse strand, counting down.
ACTTCAAATGCAAAAACATTCATGTTCCAAGTTCTCGATCAAGTCCGAAACCTGAACCCGCATAGCAAAAAGATTTTAATGACGTCGGATTTCAGATCCAGACGGGACCATGGGACCATGCGTGAAAGTGGTCTTGGTGCAAGTTTCATTCCGACACCCGCCTCCGCCCACGCTGAGCAATGTCCATCGAAGGCCCAAAACGATGTCTGCTCCTGATCCCGCTCCCGATTGGACGAAGTCATCAAGGCACAAAGGATAAAAGAATTCTGTATAATGTTGTAGTTGCAATTTCCTTGGTAGAATATGTGCAAAATTAAAATCTCTGCCCGCATGAAAGGTTTTAAGCGTCGTTGATATGCCCTAACGGAAATGCATACAAAATCTGGAGGCACAAACATGGCGCGGTTTGTTTGACAGAATGTGTTCAAAGAGATGCCATCTCATGGAAACAATGATTGAAGGATTTGCACAAAATGGATTTTATTTGAAACAACTGCAAATCACTGGTTCTAGAATCCTTCGTGCGTGATTTAATAGAAATGTATGCAAAATGGGGAGTCAAGGAATGACGCGATCTGGTTTTAAGAATTGTAATAGAATGTTCCAAGAGATAATAGATTATGGAATGTGCACAGAAAAATGAAATGCATTTGTTGAGTTGGCTTCAAAAACTTTTAAGCAAATGCAATAGCAGGCTTAAAGCTGATTTTCACGGCATGCAAAAGTGGAAGCATACACAGAAAAAGTGAACTATTTAACAAAATGCTTCAAACGAGATGTAATCACATGGAGTATGGTGACTGCAGGGTATGTACAGAATGGATTTGTTGAAAATGTTTAGAAACTTTCGAGCAAATGCAATCGGCTGTTGAGGCCAAACCTTTACCAGCGTCGTCTTGCACAAAAGGGGAGGTGATTTTAAAGGTAGTGAAATCACTGCAGAAAATGCACCAAACGTTTTAATGAAAGGTCTTCGAAACTTCAAGCAAATGCAAATTGGCAGTTAAAAGCCAAAGTTTGCAACCATTGTGAGCAATCAGCGTAACAAATATTATTGTAAAATTTGGTAGCATACACGCGGGGGGTGGAGACGTATACAAGGCATGCGAACTGTTTAAAGGAGGCATCATTCCAATGGATGCCATGATTGCAATGGATACACACAAACTGGACTTGTTGGAAAGACTCTTAAAATGCGAAATGTTGGATAAAATGTCAGAGAGATGTAATTTCATGCATCTGCCATAGTAGCTATTGGGACATAAGAGAGTGATTATCAACCAATGGCGTCATTTACAGACTGTGGGAAGGCAACGAGTTGTTTGACCTAATGCGATTAAAACCCCATCTCGAAATTATCTGTCCATCAGACTATCATGTCCGATCTGTGGTTAATTTGCTCTCCCACACTCTACTTTTTTTAAACTCCCGCACTTGTTTAAAACTTTTCCTCCGTCCGTTTACCTTCACAGTTAGTGTCACTTCCGTTTGCCGTATGCCGTTATATTCTCCCATCTACGTCAGTCATTGCTGTCTATTTTGCCGTTTCTTATTTTGGTGGGTCCCTCGAACGATGGCATGCTGTATGTATGTTTGCATGCATGTTTTTATGCGTTTTTGTATGTACATAGGTGCGTTTTGTCTAGGAGTTAGCCGGCTCCAAACTAAATCATTATTATCCTCTTCATTTATTGTCTTAATTATTATTATATACATGTGAATTACACTTAATTGATCCATTCTATAAGTGTCAATGTTTAGTCTAAGTTTATATATACTTCGAGTATACATTTTATTAGCGCACAGTAAACCCTAGGAGTTGTCATATATACTTTTTAATTGAATACTTTTGCAGAGTACTATATTTGTAATTTTAAAGATATTTTCCACCATTTTCCACGCGCAAAGGAAAATAATTGCCTAACAAATTTGAGGAAAATAATTGCCTAATAAAGTAGAATGAAATGGACAAGGGGCAGAGAAATTGCAAATCTGCGTTCTTGATTCCCAATCGATTTCCTGGATATTGCGAAGAAAGTAGAATGAAATGGACGAGAACGGGTAGGGAAATTGCAAATCCGCCGCGTTCACGATTTGCAATCAATTTCCTGGATATTGCGAAGAAAGTAAATTGAAATGGACAAAGACCGGCAAATAAATTGCAGATCTGCTTGCAAGCAAATCGTTTAAAACAAAGCATAGAGAAAAACAAAGCATAGAGATTGCGGTCTGGCAAATTTCTCACGAGCACAACTATAATCTACTTGCGTTTCTAACATGGCCGGCAATAACTGCGAAGATGAACTGGAATTACAATTCGGCGAATGGCAAAGCTCTAGGAAAGTAGATCATGGCCTGATGGAATCCAGGCGTAGACGTGGGCTTAATCACCTGCGAATGAGTGGGTGGGATTGGGTGATTGAAATTCTGCCACTGCCCAACACCAAGGATTATACTTTCAACATCATCAACGTCAAGCCATTGGAATCCCCTCTTCATTTCTCTAAAGCAACGCCAGCTAATTTACTAGCCAAGTTTAATCTCCTGCTTTTGGCGCTCCAGAGGTACATCAGGTCTGTGTTCCAGGTGGACGAATTACTGGATAAATTATATGCCTGCTCCCGCTTATTACACCTGGCCGAAAGTGACAAGCGGTGGTGGGTAATTATAGATGCCGAGATCATGGCGGTGGAATGTAAGACAGCGAGAGAGGCAACCCAAGAGGCTGCAAAAGCAGCGGCGGCTCTTCTTGCTGAGTGTTTTCCTCGGCACAATATTATCACAGACAAGCTCTGCGCTACCAACTTTTCTGCTACAGAGAGATGGAAATGCATCGCAGGGGCCGTGGATGGAGGGGCCGTATTTCAGTGGTGTAAACTTCAGTTCTTGGAGTTGGACAGAACGATTCCCTGTTTCGAATTTGAAGTTGCTGTACCAGACTTCTTGGAAGGAAATGATGTAGTGAAGATGACCGTGATTTTGGAAGACGACATATCTTTCTTTCCCGATTGGGAGGGAGGCGAAAACGAGACGTCTTTGGATTTGGGTTTGTTGCAGGATATGATCAGAAAGTACATTAAGACCGCTCTGGAGAGAAATGAGGGCGAACATGGTATTACTAATATTGTGCAATGTATGCTACAGCATGTGGTTTGGTACATCTGTAAGGCTCACAAAGATATCTACAGGGATGCTCTACCCTTGACATGGACCAGTGATGACCTGTGGAGGAGAGAAGGGTATGTGAGAAATTACTTGAGCAATCAGCAAGGGCTTTCCACTTTGCTTCTCACAGATGATGTTGATGATTATGGCAACGATAATGCAGAAGATGATGATGATGATGATGGGAACGAGAGTGCTGAGGATGTATGCTATACTATACTTAGCTAAGGTTATTTATGTTGAAGTTTTTGTAACCTGAGAAAATCTGTGATGCCATGACGAATGATGTTTTTTCCCTACGGCTTATGATATCAGACTGTTAGAAAGTAATAGTCATCAAGAGGGGTCTGTTGAGGTTATAGGCCATTTTCTCTCGATAAAGGAAATGTCTTTAAAAAACTCGCTATAATCTGATTTTTAATTTAATTAATTAATAAATATAATGCATTCTTATTTCAGTTAAACAGTACGCGTCAAGAGCACATGCTCTTCTTGTGTCCTTTTGTGTCTTTTTTTCAAAAGAGTTCGTATAAATCTTGTACCCATGGCCAGGCCTGTAATTTTGTCGGTGAAGCAGCCTTTGAAATACAAAATTTATAGCTGTACGATTGTATATGAAGTTTCGTGCACTGTCAATCCTTTTAAGGCTTGGAGGCGAGGGGTCCATGATCAATATGACTTGTTACTCCACAACGATGAAAGCGATGAAGAGAAACAAGATGAATCTAATCGAAACAAGAAGAGCAATGTGAAAAATGAAGAACAGTTTCCTGGTTGCTTTAAAAATCGCGCACATTTCTTTTCGCAAAAGTTAAAATCGTATATATACAGAACTTACTACATTATTGCAGTGAGATTAATTTTGTGCCTTCCTTTTCTTTTTTAATATATCATTGAGACTAGTTTTGTGCCTCCCTTTTCTTTTTAAATATATCATTAAACTTCATTGCCAGTTCATTGCCAGTTCAACAAGCTATAATCTTTTGGTTTTATTGATCAGGTGTATTATTTTTTATTAATGAATAAGTGCTTTATATTATTTGTATATAAAAAATATTATACACATTCACAGAAAAAGATGGTGGAAAAAATCACATCTAAATATTCAAATTAGGTCAAAATTTGAATTAACAAATGAAATGACAAAATAATGCTACTAAGAAGTGAGAGCTATACCACTAGGGGTGAGGGTGACAATTATCTAGTTATTCCATACATTAGCAAGTTTTGAGCCATCAAGAATGGGCTCTCAACCAATAATCATGCCTTCTTCATTTTCTTCCTCTGCAAGTGGTTGACTATAATGAATAGGTGGAATGCTTCCTAGAGTCTAGCATTCTTGAAGCCCAATAATGATGAGACTAATAAGAGGTGATCAATCATGAGAAATTTAATACCTAACTCATCTTAAGAGGGTTGGGAAGCATGTGACTAAGATTCATGACCTCCTATGCATTTTGATTGTGCCTACACTAACATCCATAGGGAGCATAATAGCCTTTGTTGAAAGATGAAGTCAATGGCACATTGGCAACTATACATAGGCAAGATGGAGTCAATGGCACATTGATAAAGATACATAGGCATTACCACAATGATCCAAAAGTAGATATAAATATGCCACCACAAGGTTTCCTTTGTTTGCTTGCACCTAAATCTACATAAGAATAATGGAACAAATAAAAGCCTTAGTAAAAATCAAGAAGCAAATATTAGCAACATTGTTAATAAATATAGTAGGACTTTTGTCTTTTCAAATCCTAAAAGGAATTTCCACCATAAAAGAATGTCAAATTTGGTTGAATTTAACAAGAATTGTAGGTGAACCTCCCAATAAAACCATATGCCATGAGAAAGGATTTGGTATAAAAGTCTTGAAAAGTTATGAATCTAATTTTAAAATTCCTTAGCGCTAGGATAAAACTAGAAAAGGTTCTTGAGAGTCTCCTATTATCCACAAAATGGGCAATGAGAGTTGCTAACTCCTAGATGCCTTAATTAGGTACCAATAGGGAAGCTCTACCAATAATGCACCATTTTAAAAAAATTAGGAATCATTTTTTAAAGAATAGCCAACCAAATAGTCTAAAATATATTTTACCAACAACCTAGAGAAGACTAAAGACAACATTGATTTTTTAATTTAGATATCATCCGAAGATGCATAGAAGCCAAGTATAACCCTTACAAGGTCTATAGGTGTGAAGTGACATGTCTAGGTACCATTTACAATTATTCCACCAAGGTTTTAAACTTATAACCCCAATTTTACGAAGCATGTTCGAGGAACTAAATTGATATTATTTGATATGTCTCTAAACATGTCCACATGCTTTTAATAAAATAAAATCACTATAATTAAATAAGTCCCTGTAGAATGAGAAGAGTATAAAATCCAGGACCCTTCCAAGCCTAAGACCCATAAAGTAAGTTTCAACATGCTTCGTGTCCTTAAAGGGTGAGCTAATCATCCATATAGAAAAAAATGCTAACCATTGGCTTTAGATTGAAATCAACCCTAGGTCTCTAGAATCATAAGGGATTCCTAACACAAGTCTTAAGCCGCATGATGGAATTCTTTATTATTATTATTAGAACAATCCCATAAGAAATCCCTTGTACAAGTTTCTTAACCTTCAAGTAGGAAGCTTTGAAAGCAACCCAACAATAAGAGTAATAAACATGTACATAGCAACCATAATTTTGGAATGCACCTATATTTTTGGCCTATGAAAGAAAGAGGCTTAGTAATGCAATAGGATAATTACTTCTCAATTATGGAAATATAAGATTTCTAAGGGGGGAAGGAGAGGCTTGAAAGGAAAAATGAATATCAAGTAATATGAAAAATTATCCATGACCAATTTATTTCCAACCATAAGATTTTTACTAGTTAAGCTTAGCTAATATAGATTGTCTCTAACATTGAGATTTTTGTCGTTCAATACTTGACCCTAAAGTCTTGTAGAAAACATCTAGGATTTTTTATGCTTGATTAAAATATTATTTTTTTCCTCCAATAGGGTAAGAAAATATTCATCTACAAAGTCATCATAAATAACTTGTACTATGAAATTGGGAAAAGAAATGCCTCCCACCAAGCTCTATAATACAACATTAGATAAGAGATAGCCAATCATTTTTTAGCAAGCACATAGAAGGTAGGATCCAAAGGACAACCTTGGTAGATGGATGAAAAAGTTTGAAATAAATAGATTTAGGGTCATTAATGGCAATGAAATCAAAAGTATTAAGAGGAGAATTTTAACTAAGCACACAAACTACGGTTCAAATCATAAATTGTGAAGCACATAAAAGATAAGTGGTTGTTGAATATGGTCATAATATTTTGTAGATTTAAGGAAGTAATTTAGGGAAGAAGATGGTGTAGCCTCAAAGTAAGAGCCTCCATAATGTTTTTAAAATATTTTCAACAATATGATTAGTTTTCAATTATAATGCCCTTTCTTATAACATGCTTGCTCACATTATAACATGTTCATGTTATGGCTCTATAGTGACTAGATGATAATGTGAATTTGTTATAGGTCACTCGCATTATATGGACAATGGACCAAAATATACTTTTGGTCACTTTTTGGTATCCTATATTTGTGTAGTTATTTTTATTGAAGTTACAATTTCCATTAGGGCCATTCATTATGTAACAATACTCCACATTTAATTACAAAGCCTATAATGTGGAAATTATTGTATATGAGTACTCGCTGATAAATAAGCACCACCATTATGCTCCACTTCCTTCTTGAGTTCCACTATAACTAATATCGAAGTTAACTATGAGAATAATTAAATAAAGTTATCTCTTATCCACCAAAGAGGTTGTCCATATACCTTCTACAAGATGTCTGGAGACATACCATACACTATACATTAAGATTGCAATTAAATATCACACTATCCAAACACATTACATCTAATAGATTTTATCACTAAACTATCGACTTCCCACACATTTTTAAAAATTATTTAAATTTATTTTAAATAACAAACAACATAATATCTTATAGCTATTTGACTATAACTATAGAAAATGTCAACCCAAAATAGAAGAAAAATTGAATGATCTATATATCCATACACATTTTGATTAAGTCAAAATCATATTTATGTGATATTCAATCTTCAATCACAAAACTAAATCATTATATTAACTATCAATGTTTAGTCTAGATTTACTTACGAGTATCCGTTTGATCAGTCCACAGTAAACCCTAGAAGCCAAGTTATATAATTCTTTTTAACTGAACAGTTTTGCAGAGTACTATATATATACTTCATATCTTCTACCATTTTCCACGCACAAACGAAAATAGGCCTAATTTGCCAAAAAAATTGGGATCAGGTTTAACTAGGTACCTTCAGGTTGACAATTTCCTAGTCATTGCCAATAAAGTAGAATGAAATGGACAAGGAGGGGCAGGTAAATTGCAAATCTGCGTTCTTGATTTGCAATCGATTTCCTGCATATTGCGAAGAAAATAGAATAAAATGGATAAGGAGGGACAGAGAAACTGCAAATCCGCGATCTTGATCATTTGCAATCAATTTCTGGGATATTGCGAAGAAATTAGAATGAAATGGAACGAGAACGGGAAAATTAATTGCGAATCAGCTTGCAACCAAATCATTTAAAAACAAAGCATACAGATTGAGGTCTGGAAAATTTCTCACGAGCACAACTATAATCTACTTGTGTTACTAACATGGCCGGCAATAACTGCGAAAATGAACTGGAATTTTAAATTGTCAAATGGCAAAGCTATAGGAATATAGATGGCCTGATGGATTCCAGGCCTAGACATGGGCTTAGTCACCTGCGAATTAGTGGCCTGCTGTGGGTGATTGGCATCCGGCCCCTGCCCAACACCAAGGATTATACTTTCAATATCATCAAGGTCAAGCGATTGGAATGCCCTCTTCATTTTCCTAAAGCAACACCGGCTAATTTACTAGCCAAGTTCAATCTTCTGCTTTTGGTGCTCCAGAGCTACATCAGGTCTGTGTTCCGAGTGGAGGAATTGCTGGATAAATTATATGCCTGCTAGCGCTTATTGTGCTGGGCCGAAAATGATAAGTGGTGGTGGGTAATTATAGATGCCGAGATCATGGCGGTGGCATGTAAGACAGCCAGAGAGGCAACCCAAGAGGCTGCAAAAGCAGCGGCGGCTCTTCTTGCTGAGTGTTTTCCTCGGCAGAATATTATCACAGACGAGCTCTGCGCTACATGCTTTTCTGCTACAGAGAGATGGATTGGAATTGCAGGGGCCGTATTTCAGTGGTGTAAACTTCAGTTCTTGGAGTTGGACAGAACGATTCCCTGTTTCGAATTTGAAGTTGCTGTACCAGACTTCTTGGAAGGAAATGATGAAGTGAAGATCACCGTGATTTTGGAAGACGACAGATGTGTCTTTCTAGATCGGGAGGGAGGCGAAACCGAGACATCTTTGGTTTTGGGTTTGTTGCAGGATATGATCAGAAAGTACATTAAGATCGCTCTGGAGAGAAATGAGGGCGAACATGGTATTACTAATATTGTGCAAGCATGTGGTTTGGTACATCTGTAAGGCTCACAAAGATATCTACAGGGATGCTCTACCCTTGACATGGACCAGTGATGATCTGTGGAGGAGAGAAGGGTATGTGAGAAATTCCTTGAGCAATCAGCAAGGGCTTCCCACTTTGCTTCTCACAGATGATGTTGATGATTATGGGAACGAGAGTGCAGAAGATGATGATGATGATGATGCGAACGAGAGTGCTGAGGATGTATGATATACTATACTTAGCTAAGGTTATTTGTTTTGAAGTTTTTGTAACCTGAGATAATCTGTGATGCCATGACGAATGATGTTTTTTCCCTACGGCTTATGATATCAGACTGTTAGAAAGTAATAGTCATCAAGAGGGGTCTGTTGAGGTTATAGGACCATTTTCTCTCGATAAAGAAAATGTCTTTAAAAGACTCGTTGTAATCTGATTTTTAATTTAATTAATTAATAAATATAATGCATTCTTATGTCAGATAAACAGTACGCGTCAAGAGCACATGCTCTTCTTGTGTTTTTTTTGTGTTTTTCCCAAAAGAGTTCGTATAAATCTTGTACCCGTGGCCAGGTCTGTAATTTTGTCGGTGAAGCAGCCTTTGAAATACAAAATTTATAGCTATACGATTGTATATGAAGTTTCGTGCACTGTCAATCCTTTAAGGCTTGGAGGTGAGGGGTCCATGAACAATATGACTTATGCTTGTTACTCCGCAACGATGAAAGCAATGAAGAGAAACAAGAGGAATCTAATCGAAACAATAAGAGCAATGTGAAAAATGAACAGTTTGCTGGTTCCTTTAAAAATCGCACACATTTCTTTTCGCAAAAGTTAAAATGGTACATATACAGAACTTACTAAATTATTGCAGTGAGATTAGTTTTGGGACTCCCTTTATTTATTTTTATATAACATTAAATTTCAATGGCAGTTCAGGAAGTTATAGCCTTTTGTTTTTATTGATGAGGCGTATTGTTTTTGTTTAATGAATAAGTGCTTTCTATTATTTGTATATAAAAAATATTGTATATGTTCACGAAAAAAGATGGGGTGAAAAAATCACATCTAAATATTCAAATTAGGTCTGAATTAACAAATGAAGTGACAAAATAAAGCTACTAAGGAGTGAGAGCTATACCACTATAGGTCAGGGTCACAATTATCCAGTTTTTTCATATGTTGGTAAGTTTTGAGCCATCAAGAATGGGCTCTCAACCAATAATCATGCCCTCTTCCTTTTCCACCTCTGCAAGTGGTTGACTATAATGAATAGGTGGAATGCTTCCTAGAGTCTAGTATTCTTGAAACCCAATAATGATGAGACTAATAAGAGGCAATCAGCCACGAGAAAATTAATACCTAACTCATCGTAAGGGGGTTGGGAAGCATGTGACTAAGATTTATGACCTGACCTAAGCATTTTGATTGTGCCTACACTAACATCCATAGGGAGTGGAGTAGCCTTTGTTGAAAGATGAAGTCAATGGCACATTGGCAACTATACATAGGCAAGATGGAGCCAATGGCACATTGGCAATGATACATAGGCATTACCCCAATTATCTAAAAGTAGCTATAGATATGCCACCACAAGGTCACCTTTGTTTGCTTGCACCTACATCTACATAAGAATATTGGAACAAATAAAAGCCTTAGTAAAAATCAAGAAGCAAATATTAGCAACATTGTCAATAAATATAGTAAGACTTTTATCTTTCAAAATCCTAAAAATAATTTCCACCATAAAAGAATGTCAAATTTGGTTTAATTTAACAAGAATTGTAGGTGAACCTCCCAATTTAAAATCATATGCCATGAGAAAGGATTTGGCCTAAAGGGCTTGAAAAGTCATGAATCTAATTTTAAAATTCCTTAGCTCTAGGATAAAACTAGAAAGGGTTCTAGAGAGTTGCTAACTCCTAGATTACTTAATTAGATACCAATAGGGAAGCTCTAATAAAGAGTGCACCATTTTAAAAAAATAGCAATTATTTTTTAAAGAATAGCCAACCAAATAGTCTAAAATCTATTTTACCAACAACCTAGAGAAGACTAACAAAGGCATGTATGTTTTATTTTAGATATCATGTGAAGATGCATAGAAGCCAAGTATAGCCCTTACAAGGTCTATAGGTGGGAAGTGACATGTCTAGGTACCATTTGCAATCATTCTACCAAGGTTTTAAACTTCTAAGCCCAATTTTATGAAGCATGTTCAGGGAACTAAATCAATATTATTTTATATGTCTCTAAATATTTCCATACATGATTTTAATAAAAAAAAGTTCCCTAAAATTGAATAGGTTCCTTTAGAATGAGAAGAGTATAAAAACCAGGACCCTTCCAAGCCTAAGACCCATAAATTAAGTTTCAACATGCTTCATGTCCTTAAAGGGTGAGCTAGTCATCCATATAGTAAAAATGATAACCATTGGCTTTAGATTGAAATCAACCCTAGGTCTCTAGAATCATAAAGGATACCTAACACAACTCTTAAGCCACATGATGGAATCCTTTATTATTATTAGAATAATCCCATAAGAAATCCCTTGTACAAGTTTCTTAACCTTAAAGTAGGAAGCTTTAAAAGCATCCCAACAATAAGAGTAATAAACATATACATAGCAACCATAATTTTGGAACGCACCTATATTCTTGGCCTATAAAAGAAAGAGGCTTAATAATGCAATAAGATAATTCCTTCTCAATTATGGAAATAAAAACTTTCCAAGGGGGAAAGGAGAGGCTTGGACAGAAAAATGAATGCCAAGGAATATGAAAACTTATCCATGACCAATCTATTTCCAACCATAAGATTTTTACCAGTTAAGCTTAGCTAATATAGATTGTCTCTAACATTGAGATTTTTGTCATTCAATACTTGACCCTAAAGTCTTGTAGAAAACATATAGGCATTTTTGGGCTTGATTATAATATTTATTTTGTCCTCCAAAAGGGTAAGAAAATATTCATCTACAAAGTCATCATAAATAACTTATATACAATGAGATTGTGAAAAGAAATGTCTCCCACCAAGTTCTATAATACAACATTAGGTAAGAGATAGCCAAATCATTTTGTAGCAAGCACATAGATGGTAGGATCCAAAGGAAAACTTTGGTGGATGTGTGAATTTTTTTTAAAGAATTGGATTTATGGCCATTAATGGCAATGAAATCAAAAGTATTAAGAGGATAATTTTAACTAAGCACACAAACTAGGGTTCAAATCATAAATTGCGAAGCATAAAAAAGATAAGTGGTTGTTGAATATGGTCATAATATTTTACAGATTTAAGGAAGTAATTTAGGGAAGAAGATGGTGTAGCCTTAAAGTAAGAGCCTCCACAATAGTTTTTAGAATATTTTCAACAATATGATTTGTTTCCAATTATAATTCCCTTTCTTATAACATTCTAACATTATAACTCATGTTATAGCTCTACTAGTGACTGGACAATAATGTGAGTGTGTTATAGGTAATTTGCATTATATGGACAATCAACCAAAATATACTTTTGGTCACTTTTTGGTCCCCCATCTTTGTGTACTTATTCTTATGGAGGTTACAATTTCCATTAGGCCCATCCATTATGTAAAAATACTCCACATTCAAGTACAAAGTATATAATGTGGAAATTATTGTATATGAGTTCTAGTTGATAAATAAGCACCACCATTATGCTCCATTTCCTTCTTAAGTTCCACTATAACCAATATCAAAGTTAACTATGAGGATAATTAAATAAATTTATCTCTTATCCAGCAAAGAGATTGTTCATGTACCCTCTACAAGATGTTTGGAGACATGCTAGACACTATACATTAAGATTTCAATTAAATATCACACTATCCAAATGCATTACATCTAGTAGATTTTATCCATAGACTATAGACTTCCCACACATTTTAAAAAATTATTTAAATTTATTTTAAATAACTAAAAACATAATATCTTATAACTATTTAACTACAACTATAGAATAGACCTTCTTGGATCCTAAGACATTTTGATTTTAAGTCAAAATCATATTTATTTGATATTCAATCTTCAATCACAAAACTAAATCATTCTATTAAATATCAATGTTGAGTGTAGGTTTATATAAACTTACGAGTATATGTTTTATTAGCCCACAATAAACCTTAGGGGAGAAAGCTAACTCATAGACAAAAAGTACCTATATATGTAACATGATATCATACCCCC
>VDFB02169717.1:0-12001 GCA_007258455.2 Sequoia sempervirens | reverse complement strand
TGTGGTGCTAGACAACAAGGTATCCATCTCTCTAGAGAGCCTAACACACAAGGAATGACATGGTCTTTCTTATTGTCCCTCGAAAGAAACAAACAAGTCTTCACTTAATATCAACACTATTACAAAAGACTCTTCTAAGCCAACTTTAACACTAGTGCATTCTAAATTGATATACACTAGTGGTCTTGGTTATTGTCCTTCAAAAGAAATGAAATAAATTGAGAAATATTTTCTTGATATAAATGTCATCACCCAAAATACTAACGATTGGAGTTCATTAGATTTTACATTCTCCTTTCAAGGAGAGAACTAAATCTCACAATCTAAAGAGCCTTGTGTAATTATGACACCTAGTACTGAGCAAGAGATATCTTTTTCACAAAATAAAGGAACATCTTCTACTATTGATCAAGAGGCTATCTTGTCGAGACTCCTCTAAGATCACTTGATATCTCTCCCTCCAAGGACACGAAATAAATTTTACAAGAATTTATTTTATGCATATCATAGAGTTTATTATCATCTCTACTAATGACGTAAGGCTTTGAGTAATCAAATTAAACATCTTAAGGATTGTGGTGCTCTTCCTTGTGTTGAAGCACCTAGTTCCTCTAATTGCTATTGTTTTCAATTTTCTTGTCAATCACCTTAGCTCACCCTTGTCCTGCACTAAGTGGGGGCAAGGGGGTTAGGTAGCCTTTTCCTCATATGGAATTTATTTTTGTCTCTTTTATCTATTTGAATTCCTTCTATGTATATATAGAAGCAAGCTTGGGATGTGGATGACATGCCTTAAGTGGTTTCGCATGAGACGTACTAATTTTTGGGGGAAACCCCTTATCCATGATATAGCTTCATTTGGAAACATATGACTTGGACTAGGGATTTCAAAATAACCTCTCATGTCTTCTTTTACTTTAAAGCATATTTCTTACATAAATGGTGTTAGCACCCCTTTAAAGTGGGGTCATACATCAACACTCATGTTTCACTATACGATTTTGGTTATTATTGTGGTGCATCCTTTCTTTGGTGATTTCATTAGGTTTGATTTCATTCAAGAGGATGATACTTATTTGACTTGTGATCTCTTTGAGACACTAAGCACAATTTTCACTAATAAGAGACCTTACATGAACTAATAAAAATCCCTTTGAACGTACCTTACACTATTTTGCATTTACAATAACTATTATATGGCCACCTTGCATAACAAACCTTGCTTTCCTGTGAAGCCATCTTCTTTATTCATGGGTTTCAAGCAACAAATCTTTTCTTGCCTCATAGATCTTATTATTCATGTTGTGTGGTGCCTTATCAAATTTATCAAGAGGTATATCTTTGGTATGGTTGTACGTATGGGAGCCAAACTTATGTGTGACTTTCCAATAAGCACTTGCTTATGTGTGTGAGCACATACCGACACTGGCCATGTGCGTATGTGTCTCACCTCTTTAGGGGCTCACCTAGTGGATGGCCTAAGGTTATACTAGCCCTTGTGAGTGTACATTGTTTTTGCATGGTGGACATTGTGTTCCATTTATAAGCCATTCTTTTTGGATACTCACCCAGTGGACATCCTGAAGTTTGATTGCCTCAAAGTGAGCATGCATTTTTGGACAAACAAATTAGATATGATCCAAAACATGTGGGTAAAATGGACGAAGCTTGATCCACCTTTTCCTTCATTTTCATTCATCTTTATGTATTTGACATTACATGTTATTGTATCTTGTTTTGCTACATATCATACACCTTGTGTGTGTCCATTTGTGCTTATGTTGGTTTGATGTAGGATCTTAGATCCTGGGGGCTTGACCATCTCCGTGATCTTTGTTATCCTATAACATCCACATTGGTACACTGGGACCTCTCTTGAATTTATACCTTAGTGTGATTTTCAAGCAAGTTCTTCCTCTCACTAAAGTGGGGGCTAAATGTAGTGTAAAAAAAAGTTACCCATTTTCACACTTACTTTGGGAATGAATAATTAATAATAAAATGAACCTAATTGTGCCTTATTTGGGGTGTTTTAAAGTGTATCCTAACAATTTCACACTAATCTAGGTCTTTTTTAATTAATTTGACTTATTTATACCTTCTTTGGTCCTATTTTGCATCTACAACCCTTATTTATAATTGTATCTTTCTATGGATAATCCTGACACATATCAAATAACCAATCATAGTTTAATGTTTTGGGTCATGTGTTCCAGATTTAGTGATCTAGGAATTATACTCTACCTTGGGTGTATGAGTCCCACCTAGGTCTTGGAACTTGATTTCAAGTTTCACATTAAACAAGAATTGTCTTCGAGTTTGTGTCCTAGTTCTAAGCCAATGGGACTCATATGCCACCTCGGGAATATGAGTCCCACTCTAATCAAGACTCATTTTGAATTTAATACTTGACAAGATTTTATCCTCCTAGATCTAATGCCAGCTTGTAGTGTTCTAATTTTGGGAAACTTGGAATAAACAAGTATAAATACAAGGTTATTTCATATAGTTTCATCCTAGAACTTAATAAGAAATCAAGAGAACCTTCACAAGATAATTTGATATCATTCAAGAGAATTAAAAGGTAGATTTGAAGAATAATTATTGCAACAATTCAAGATTTGTTATCATGTCAAAGACATAGTGCATCAAGCATTTTGTTGAGCTAATGTTGTTGATGTAGCATTGAGGATCCAAGTTAAGCATTCTATCATATCCAATTCAATATCAAGATCTACATTCTACATGGTCATTTCATGTTAGATTGCTTATTTACATTTCAAGAAATCATTCAAGGTATCATTGTTCATGTTTCATTATTTCATCTATAAGGTTTAATTACCTAAATGGGGTTTGACCAAGGAAAACCCCTATCCACTAAAACAATAAAAAAATTCCCTCTCTTTGATGTGTGATTTGTGGGCCTAGGTTGAAGATCCATTGAAGAGCAAGATTGGAGAAAAGTTGTCAAGTTGTCATCTACATTACAAGATCATTGAAAGTCATTTATAGGTTGCAATTTAGTGTTTTAGAATCAATGATTTGACAGAAGAGAAGCTATAGGATAACATCAGAGAATATCATAGTTTTAGATCAACCCTGATAATGTGACTAAATTGGCACTTGTGGCATATGAGTCCCAGTATAACAAATTTCAAGCATTTTCTATAGATCCTAATTTAGTAGTTCTAGATTCCAATCTCATATTGAAACTATAAAATGGGACTAAATAACCCTACTAGCATATGAATCTTAGTGTTCTTTAAAAGTCATATTTTTGGGAATTCAGATCTTGTTTCAAGCCTCTTTATTTTCCAGGTGCACCTCTATTTACCTCTAGTTTGTTATTCTGATTTAAGTTCATTTTCTAGATCATATCATTAGGTTTTACATGTTACTTGTCTTTCCAAGCCTTTTCTTGGTGGTGAGCCCCATTATTGTCTTTAATCACATCCAAGACATCTTATTGTGGATCTCTTTCTCTCATTTCATCCCTAGATTTAGATCTCTAAGGTTTACTTGAATGAAACTTGAAGGAAATTGGTGGTTCTATCTCCCAAAGTATAGAGTTTCAATTTTCTATGCTTCAATAGCACTCTAAAAAAAAATTCAATATATATAGACTCATTTGAACCTATTGAAAATGATCAAATGATGAAGAGGGAAAATCCCGTGCAATATCCAACATGTTGACTAATAAAAGAGACTCCCTAGAAGATGGGAGCCATACAAGATACTTTGAGATAATTCCAAGAACACGAGGGAAATTGGATAACATCCCCATAACACACTACTTTCCCTTCAACCACAAGAACCAAAGAAACACTACATAGAGGTAGGTTCTCAGACACATATAATCCCCAAAATTGGGAGACAAACCAAACAAGATAAAAAATAATCTCATGCCAAAATTGAATGTTTTATACACATAAAATTCATTTTAAAAAAAAAGTCAAATATTTTTAACATTAATTTTACCAAGATAAGAAAAATGATGGTTTTTTAATGAAATAATAAAATTCAACATGAACGTTGAGATAGCATGCTAACTAGCAGAGATCCATCAATAATTATATTAGAGGTTTTATAGTCCAACCAATATGATATTCCACAATAATATAATTTATGAAGAGGAATTGATGTTTTAAATTATACATATTTCATCACTTTTAGAAATGAAAACAAGCTAAGGATTAGAGAACCTCCACTTGCATGCTAACAAAATATCCTCAAAGATGAAGCCTCCAATATATTTGATCCCTAATGGTGGCTCCACACCACCCAACCCTGCAATATCCTAACATGCATACACCATGATAGGAGATAGTCACTTGGGAATAGGCACAACACTCACTTAAAACAATGGAACATGTTTGAAAATATTCCAATCAATATGAATAACCATTAAAAAGTATAAATAGAATCAAATGATAAATTCATCATCATATATATTAAATGGTACAAGCATGATCAACATAAAATGTAGAATAGGAAAAAAGCTAAGATGATCCAATTATAGAATTTACATACTCATGGTTATAAAATTTCCAATAATAAGAACTAAGGATAATCCACATCACATGGTGTAGAAATAGCTAGAAATGAAAATAAAACATGTACATGAACATGTCTAAACATGGTCTCCTTCAACTATAACATGGATAGAGATAGGATTCACATCATACGTCAAGTAGAAGGGTCATTAGGAAAGGGAAGGAGTACCATCATAGTGTCTTGAAGGGATGACTATGTAGAATCAGGTGTGCACTACGCATACCTCACAAGGATAACTAATCAAAAAGATCCAAATAATCCTAAAGTGCATCATGTCCCTCATATTCACATTGAGCCTTTATAAGTGTTAGCCTATTTTTGGCTCTATGCTTAAATAGTTACAAATAAAGTGTAAGGTCAATCCCTCAACTATCAAATCATTGAGGACTCTCTCTCTAATGTAAATATAATATTTCTTATTTTTTAAATTATCAATCTATAGGTTGTGTTTATAATTTTTTGAAGTGATTTATCATTTAATAAGGTTGTAAAGAACCTTAGTATTATCAAAAGTACCTCAACTTAGTCAAGTACCCATGTTGTATGAGTGTTTGAAGGAAGCTTAACTAATGAAATATTTGATTTATGATAGGAGCGGTTGATTGGTTCAAGGTTTCCTATTTTCTTGGATCCCTTTCCTGTGTTATAGCTTTTCAAGGTGGCCAAGAGAATAATTAAGCTCTAAAAAAAGGTTACATCTAAGATATTGTTGGTTTAATGAATTTATCTTCATCTTAAAAAGAAGGAATGCATGCCATGAATTCAATCATAATAGTTTCTACTTTCAATTCCTTGGGGAGCTATGATAGATCATTCTCACATGAAGACACATACATAACAAGCTAAAGATGTGTCAAAGTAGTTGGAAACCTCCTAAGCATCAACTTTTCCTTTCTATGTATGCATATGTACATAAAGGACCTCTTAGTGACAACCATGTGATATACTGAAGGTAAAAATAGTTGACATGTGTGTGATAATATAAAGAAAATGTTTATTAAGATTTAGATAATTTTACTTATGTTATCAACTTTTTTAGAAAGTTTTAAATGATTCACAAGAATAGTATTATGATAGTAGATTTATCTTAGATTTTGTGTCCTTATGTGTCATTCAGGTTTCACCATCCTTGGAGCTTCATGTAACATTCATAAGGAATCAAAATTTAATGGGAGATAATAGACATTGAGGAGGTTATTTATACGTAATGGTTAAAAGAGACAATATGGAGATCCTTTTGATTGTATAATATATGCGAGTGTAAGAAGACACATATACTTTTATATATGTAAAAATTATTTCCATACAGGGGTATGTGGGATCATCATGGAAAAACAAGCCCTTAAGTGGAAAAAAATTTAGAAAAATCAGAGTTAGGCAACTTGACTTAAAAATTTGGTAAGTTATCTATATCATTTCAAAAAACTTCTAAGAATAGAATCTATAGAAATTGAATGTAGTTTCTAAAATACTAGGTATGTTTAAAAAAAAAAAATCTATTTGTGAAAATTTGAAATTTCAATGCGGTGGTACTTAAATCTCAGGGAAAAAATAAGAGGTAGGTGTCTATCTGACCACCCTAACCACAATAAAATGATAACATTTTTTTATAAGATTTTAGATATAAGTAGAGGGACTCATGCCCTGATGTGATGCATATTTTTTTGTAATTTTTTTCCAAGAAATAATTAATTATGAATTTTTATTACAACTTTTTAAAAATATAAAACTGTCAATAATACTAACTTGGCCAAAACTTCATAATTCAATTTTTTTTTTAATCCTATATTATGTGAAGCATAGAATGTCACACATGTTTTGGATTCAAAAATGTGATACCGTTGAAAGCTATAAATGTTTTCAATTAGCCTATCAATTAAGACTTTAGTCATAATTTGAATGAAAAAATGAATAATGATACTTATAATTCAAAGAAAGCATAATTTATATGGTGGAAATCTGTGAATCTCCTTTAAAAACCCTTTTCATTTCATCAATTTTGGTAAAAATAGTTATCGATAACATATATTGCCACTTTTTGGCATCATGATCCTGCACATACCATCAACAAAATTAGAGGTCTTGAATTTATGGGTCCATGAACAAAAAAACCATTTCAAAATGATCATTTATTAGTTATTTAGACATTTTTATATTATAGGAGTCCATGGCCCATAATATAAAATAAAAAATGTACTTCAGTGATGGTAAAAGGGGGTTCCACTATGTTAAGAAGATATAGTTGCTAGAATGGTTTGTTATAAAGTTTGCAAGTCAAAATTATTTCTAAAAGGAAAGCTTAGTATAATTTAAAGGGCTTGCTATAATTGTATGAGATAATATATTGGGGTTTGAGTCTAGTAGATGAGAGCATTTTGATGTATAGTTGACGAAATAAGGTCCATAAAGTACTAGGAGGAGACCAAATTTTAGGAATATTGTGACCATAGTAGATGCTAAATATGTTAGTGTAGCATCCTAAAGTATCACAGTCCTTGAAAATTTCATACTAGTTTTACTTCCCTTATGTGTTTGGACCCAAATTTCCTTTTAATTTTCCTATTTTACAATAATCTTCCTAAAATAAAATTTTAATTGTGAATAAGGAATTAAAGTTTATTTACCAATACTTAAGGACTCACAATTGGTCTAGACTAGGGTGCTAGAGCCCTTGTCCACCCTATTTTGACCCAATTCAAATATGTTAGTGTTAGTATTTTAAAATTTCTAAATTAGAAGTCATTTATTAGAGTCCATTAATTAATTTACATGAAACTAAAGAATTGTATATAAAGACAAGTATTTTTCATCATTTGAAAGGCTAGAAACTTTGTGAAACAATCATAACATATTGAATTGAGCGATTAACCAATCAAGAGTAGAATTTTTAATAATTATAGTAGCATTATTTCA
This sequence comes from Sequoia sempervirens, assembly GCA_007258455.2. Taxonomy (NCBI): domain Eukaryota; kingdom Viridiplantae; phylum Streptophyta; class Pinopsida; order Cupressales; family Cupressaceae; genus Sequoia; species Sequoia sempervirens. Next base: position 4,534 of record VDFB02169717.1, on the reverse strand, counting down.
ATCAAGCATCATGTAAGAAATGCCTCATGTTTTCATGTGATTTCATTTATGTTTCATGTCTATTTTTTGTGAGTACTAACACTTGAACCTTAATTTAAATCGAGAATCTAATTCTCCTCGAAGGTGATGAGTACAATAATTTTAGTCCATCAAAGAATGTAGATTTAAGTTGTGAGTTGCAACAAACTTCAATTTGTCACTTTTTTATCATTTAGGCTCTATGTGACTAAGGGTAATATCTCCATTATATCATCATAACCATTATGGAAGTATAAATACCCAAATGAGGGTTGACTTGGGAAAGCCCTTATATGTGACAACCCTTTCCCACATTTACTATGTACAGGTTATAGATCAGGAAAAAACTTGGAGAGGAGTGAAGACATAATTATTCATTCAAGAATTAAAGTCCTAGAAATCAAAAAATAGGAAAAGTTTATTTTATCATCAAAAATGAATCTTTGATACTAAGTCCAGAGGAGAAGAACCTAAAAATATGAACCAATTGTAGACTAAAATATGATTCTATGTATCTTTACTTCCAAGTCTAGGGAACCAACACTTGTATCTTGTGATTTCAAGCTCATATTTATATGCAAAATTTATCTATGTCTGCACTCTTCTATTCTAAAATTTGTTTCTATATCTTTGTTTTGTGTTTTCTAAAAATCATTATAGTTCACTATATTTTCATAGTCAACCTAGGTGCATCTTTTCATTATTAAATTAGATTAATTAAACAATATCAACCCACACTTTTTACAAAAGTAGGGAAACCCTGATCCACCATTTCAACCCTTCCATTTAGGTAAGTAGCTTTGTGGGTGTTTGAGATTAATTTTAATCTATTTCCCTTGTGATGTTGGAATAGTTTTAATTTTGGCCCTACATCCATTTTCCCACATCACATTTTGGTGAACTTGATCATTTGTGCACTTTAAAGCCTTATAAAATTTTAATTATGTCATGTTGAAATTTAAATGCAACTTGAAAAACTTTGGATTTGTGATTTTTGTATGAAAATTGTGATAAAAATTATTGAAAAAGTAAATATTTACATAATATTTTCAATTCAAAACATAAAATGTGTTAATTTTAGTTTTTGCAAGACATATTTTTTCAATTATTGCATGACAAATTATTAAATAGGTTTATCAAATATATGATGATCTAAAAGTATTTGAATTTTTCATATACACATACATATGTTGTTGAAAAAGTGATGATTTATATTGGTGTTAACATTTCAAAAGGTATAAAGAAATTTAATTTCTAGATTTTTCAAACTAGGTTCAATTGACTACTACATTTTACAATCTTAAAATTACTTTTAGAACAAATTGCATTATTTAAAGAAACTAACATTACATGCAAAATTATGTTTTACATATATAGTAAAAATTGAAAATTTGTGCATCTCTAGAAATTTTCCTATTGGAAGACTTGAACATTTAAAGATTAGGGTCCTCTACACTATACTTCATTTTGAAATTTTTAAGAAAAAAATTTAGCATCATTGAGTGTCAATGCCCTTGTCAAAAAATATTTTGGGAAAATTTTATATCATAGTGTTGTCTTTGTCACTTCTACGCAATTATGGGTTTCGTGTTAAAAAATATTTCATTTTCTATGGTTGTGATGTGTTTGTCCTTCATTATATGAGCTTCATGACCTAGTGTCTTATAGCTAATAGCCCCATGAGATATAGTTTCAAAATTATGGCTTCTTGTGCTACAAACACAATTAGTGTTGAGCCTCAATCTTATAACTCTTTCACTCAATACATTATGTCTAGCCAATTCATCTTTGGCTTTGTTCCTAATCCTGCATTACCAATGTCATCATCATAACCTAACATTTATGTAGACTTGGTGGATGTTTCCTATGTCACTAATGATAAATTAAATTTTTTGGATAAACACGGAGAAGGAAGTCAACAATTATTAAGTAGAGAACCTTTGTTTGGAGAAACAATTTTTTTTTTTTAATAAGCTTAGGAAGTTGGTTAAGGATTCACAAGGGATAGAAGTGTTGTGTAGCCTTGCTCATATAACAAATGCTAATATTCCTATAGCAGCTAGTTTGCCTCAAGATTTGACTAACGCTAAAAACTAATTAGGAAAAATGGTTCCTACAATAATACATTTTATTCATATCTTTATCTCTCCAATCATTGCATTAACAATACAATATAGAAATGGTTTAAACTCAAGCTTAGGGATTTCTAGTGGAAATCCTTATAGGTTTTTACTTCACCTATAAAACTTCCATGTTCATCATCCCTTGTAAATGTGAAGAAAAATATCCCACCAGTCATTCATAATAGTTTACCATAATAAAAAAAACTCTCAAAACATGTCCCCTAATGATCTAGTGATAAATCAAAATTTTCAAAACATGATATTTTTATAATAGATAATTTCAAAATTAAACAAAAATCAAACTATTAGTAAACCTCCAACATACCCAACATGTACCCCATTGGCATTCATGTCTTAAACAGACTCATAGCGTAGAACATTAAAATTTCTCACTTCAAAAAGTACAATTGTAAAAGAGATACTAATAACCATATGCCCACTTTTACTACCTTGTGTAGTGACATCATTTTTTAAAATGTACTCTTAGTGAAATCCATTCCTAGATCATTTAAATGTATGGCCTGGGATTGGTTTTGTTCATTTCTAAACAAATCAATTACATACTTTATGCAATTAATTAGTGAATTCCTCCAACACTTTTGACAAAACATTGGAACTCAAGTTATGCTAATGAATTTAGTTCATTATAAATGAAGACCTAAAGAGAAACCAATCACTTTATTCATAAATTTCCTATAGTATTCTAAGCATTGACATTCAAAGGTTGTTTGAATATGAAACTTACAACCTAATATTGGTGATAAGATATTATTGATGAAATCCATACTTTCGACATTTGTGTATGGCCCTTCATAATTATCGAATATTAGTTAGTCAATATGAAGGTACAAATTCATTGGCTCACTAGTCAATCCAAAGTCATGCCTTCAAACAACTATAAATCATTTAAGAAGAAAAAAAAAAAAATTGTTAAGATAAATACTCCTAAAACTACTAATAACTTTGAAAAACTTGAGTCATTTTTGCAAGAACAACACCATATCAATTTAGGCCAAGAGATATAAATTTTTCACAATTGGTCAATTCTCTCCATGCGATCACATTGCAAATGTTAAAAAATAATCCAATTCATCTTCCTCCAGTTAGGTGCATTGATAAAAAAAACCATTACCACTTGTAGACACCTAAAAAATGTCCTAAACAATATGCATGCTTAAATTTCATATATTAACATCGTTTCATCCTAAATTTCATCAAATATTCACCAATTTGATTTAAATAACCTAGTTATTTAATTAAATGCATCATTTTCATCTATTAATATGATTAATCTAATTAGGTTAATTCCTACCCCTTTCATCATAACCTTTTGTCCTGTTAAATTGGATAAATCAAAAATTTTAATTTTAACAACCTATGTCCTCAAATTTAATTAAATAATCTTAATTATTTAATTAAATGTCATTTTGATGCATTTTCATTAAATAAGGTAATTATTTAATGGATATCCTAATTCCCCTAATTTGCATAATTGAAACTTTGTTCTAATTATCAAATTACTAATTATTTCTAACTCTCCCACTTGCAAGGGAATATTCATCCTTTACACATTCCTCCAATAGGGAATATTCTTATGGAATATTCCTTCTTGTGCACTCATTCAAATTTACTTTTAAATTAACTAAATGCTAATTTTCCTCATCCACTTGCATAAGAATATTCTCCCTTTGCACTCATTCAAAAAGGGAATATTCTTCTATGTAACAAACTTTCAACAAACATCTTGAGAAAGCTTTGAAAGTGTGGTTCTTTGCATAACCATGAGCCCTTGATTAAATATCAACTTGTATTCTCAACCCTTGATGGGAATCCATGATCTATGCCTCCATCTTCTTTATGTCCTAGCCAAGGACTATTTTTTCAATCTTGACCATCAGTTTCTCTTTGCCTATTCTATAAATAGACTTTGTATCTATTGAATAGGGATACATATTTTGATAGAAAACTTATGTTGTTGAAACTCACACCCATTTGCACTCATATTTTACATTTAATAAGAATTTTAGGTTAATTTTCATGCATTGTTAGCTTAGCATCCATTAATGGCTTCCATGATAACTTATGTTCCATATATTTAGTATATTTTTGGATCTAGGGCTTACATATTTGAATCTTGTGCACATTTAGAATAGATTTGCATACAATTACATCAAATATCTTAGCTTTAACCATGTTCATTTAGCTTTTATCATGCTTTTGTTCATCTTTTTCATCAATTTGAATTTATTTTATTAAATAAAATTGATTGGAAAGGCTCATATTATCCAAGGGATTCAGAAAGGGTCACCATTCCACATCAATGTGACAACACTCTAATAGGATGATTCTCGTATATTAAAGTAGGGTTTTAATTTCATTTTCATGTTCTTCAT